>VNJU01010310.1:0-303608 GCA_008042675.1 Drosophila seguyi | reverse complement strand
TTTGCAGACTTTGTCTAGAAGAAGACGAGACTCCAGAACACCTGCTTGAGGAGTGCCCGGCTATCAGTCGGCTGAGGTTGGCCCACTTCGGAAGCCATACTCTCAACACACAGGGAATGAGAGCTCTTCGACCAGGCGACATAATCGCATTCTTGCGAGCGATCGGACTGGTAGAAGAGCTATAGCTCAGACACTAGGACGAGGGCACAATAGACCCAAGTGGTCGCAGTGCACATACCTCTACAATAATAATAATAATAATAATCTGGGGTAAGTCGATGCTTAAATATGTGTATCCAGCCCATCTGTCTTTTCTGTTCCCTAATTCCCTGGACACAATGACTCGATGTCCGGATTAGACGCATCCAATGGAGCGTAACAAGTGGTTGCTCTCTTGAGGCTTTTGCATTTCAATATGCTTAGCATTAATGGACCCGAAGTTCAGCAACCGCATAAAATACGGTGACTAGAGCTCCTAAGAATCCGTCTCTCCTTGGGATTTCCAGCCTGCCCCGGTCAGGCATAATTTGTTGGACGTATTTTATTTATGATGCTGGTCCCAGGTCCGGGTCCGAGTCGGAGAGTCCGAGTCTGCGGCCATATCCGTTGGCTGTATGGGCTTGCCTGTGCCAGAAGATATTTAAAATCAAATTTGTTTAATTTACATGCATAAACGCGTCAAATTTGCTTTAGAATTGTGTAACAGGCCGGACAAGAGCACTTGGATGTGGGATTTTCCGGAGGGGGCTCTTTGGGGCTTTTCGGCTGGGTGTGTTTTCGGGCAGGGAACATGTGTGTGCTCAAAGGCAACAACTGTTTCCGTTAATATAAAATGCAAATTTTGAACAATTTTTAGCTGCGCCCCGCATCGCTGGAGCCCACATCCCCGCATCCACACCCACATCCTGGCCGTTCCATTCGCCTGCGGTCACTTTGGTTAGGAGCCGCACAAGATATGAGTCTGTAATAACCAAATCGGTCGGCCGGGATGGGCGGCTTTCTGGCTGGGTTCCCCTGTTTGGTCAAATGCAATGAGTAGTAAAATGTTGTTTGAAATTATGGCCCGAATTCGCCGGATGTTGTTCATATCCCCTCCGTAAACGCACGGAAATATATGAAGCCGGCAAAAATGGAAATTTCTCTCCCCCAACAGAAATGATGTTGGAAAAACAATTTCATGATGTTTTGATTTCGGCCACCATATGTGCGTAAACACGGACAGAGGAAAACGAACCCAGATCCCAGATCCAGATCCCAGTCATGTTATCCATTCCCAACTCGATTGACAGTTGTAATTTAAGGCAGGCCGTGAACAATTTACAGGGATGACTGAAGGGACTGCCATTTAATTTCCATATGAATCGCCCAACGGCGCTTGACTTCGATTTTTGCCATATTTTTGCAGTCATTTATTTACATTTTCTCACCCTCTCGGACCCCACTGACAGCAGGGGGACTTATTTATTTAGTGCTTATCTTCGAGGCGCATAAATGAATATCGAATCGGGGCGCATCGCTTCGAATTTATTCCCCTTCGGTGACGAGCCGCAACAGAACATCCTCGGATGGCTCCGGATAGCTGTCCATTTCAATGCGGTTGTTGCTTGTTTACGCAAGCCCGAAGCTCAGTGTTGGCCATTTGCTTGCAGATCTGTCACTTGCTTTTTGGAGTTTATTCAGGAAGGTGTTAAAGAAATATATTATATATAGAAATATATATACGCTTTTAATATTACAAAAACTGACATTTTTAACATGTATGTATGTTAGTTAATATTTAAGATAACAAGAAATCTTGAGTCATAATATGTTTTATATTTGATTGAAAATAAAAATTAAAATAAATATATTCGATGAGGTATTATTAGAGTATCTTAATTATTCTATTTAAATTATGACTTTATTTAAGTCTTTTCCAAAGATGTATTCTTTTTTTAGTATTTCAGAATTTTCACAGCATCACTGCCTTGGGAATTGTCTCGACCCTTCGCCTGTGTGCGTGCGTTCAAGTTGTCCGGACAGTTGGCCTGGCCAAGAACCCACTCTTAGCCCGCTCTGACTTTTCTTCGCACTCGTTCAAGGAGAAAGCGATACTCTCTGGTTCTCATTTTCAAATCCGATTAGCATCATTTAGTTCGGCCACTGTATTGTCGCCGTCGAAGGGTCTATTATTTCCATTAGATTGATTTCGCCTGAAGAGGTCCCATTAGAGTGTCCCGAACGGTTAGCAGATCCCAGCTCGGGCTAAAGGTAAACTGACATTCAGCCGAAATGGAAATCTTTTCGTAAATATTTTATTCTATTTCTTTGTATCCACCTGGCACTTGTGGCTTTTATTTATCTTGAGAGTATCCTGAAAATTAAATAGAAGGTTGGACTTTCAGCAGAACTCTCCAGGGATCCATCCGGTCATCCATCTGTTAATGCATAATCCAAAATAAAATCAAAAGATATCGGTGATTTGAAATCATTATTCTAGAAACATTTTATGTACAACAAAGGTAATCTATATTCATATTCCAACTACAAAGTTATTATGGTATATTACACTGGAAATGGTGAAAGGAATGAATGCCACCTGGAAAAGCGCCGCCTCCTCGAGTGAGTGACTTCAATTACCCCACACACTTATTCGGTTGGCAGATGGCAAAGTGTTTCACTCGCCAAACAAGTTCCAGATTGCATCTTTATCTCGGCCCGTACATATTCTTGCAGGCAATAAAAGTTTCTGGGCAATAAATCTGCAAGTTTCTGGAGCGAGACCTCGAACCGAGGAGAGGAAAAACATCTGCAGTCGGCGATGCACACAAATTGCCAAAGAGTTGGCCATGGAACAGGTGGCCCAGGAGCAGGATGAGGACCCGGAGTTTATGTCTTGCAGGTCACTGAATCACTTGCCCTCCATTCGGCTTAGCTTTCCGTCGGGAATGGCATCCAAAGGCGGACTGGGACGGAGGCTGCTTGGCCTTATCAATAGGTCCTTGATATTTGCGTTGATAAAAATGAAGCCAGCCCGTTCAGGGAATAAAAAAAAGTGGGAAGGAGCGCCATCGGCTGACGAAAGTGTTGACGCATACAAATTGTGCATTAGCGAAAAACTCGCAGCTTTCGGCGCATTAAGTTGCAAATGCATTGGGGCCAAACTCCAAACCGGGCCGAGCCGGGCTGGGCCGGGCCGCTTTTCCCCATTTTCCCGGGGACTAGCGCGACAGCCAGTGGCGAAAATCTGCGAGCATCCGCATTTGCATAAATGCAATTTAAAATCTGAATTATTCATGAGCCCCGCCATTTGGCCATTTGTCTGAATGACCACTTGTGGCTTGCTTTTGCCTCAATGCCGGCAGTGCCATCCCCGATCCGATCCGATTCCCATTCCGACTCTCAGCCAGCCAACCCGGCGTATACGTATTTATTTTTTTATGGCACTGCATGTGACAACTTAATGGTTTCCGTTATTCGTTATTCGAAAGCAAAAGCAAAACTGCTGATGTCAAATTGTCGATAAGGATTAACTCTTCCGTTTGTGTACATTTCATATTAGCAGCTGCACATTTGATTTCTCCACTCAATCGGGCCGCCCCCCTTTCCAATTTTCCCACCCATCGGGTGTTTATTCTGGATTTAGAAATTACTGCGTATGTTTATACGAACGGATTTGCAGAGTGTTCAATTTATTGAGCAAACACACTCGCCTGCTCAATGTCCACTACTCTGAGGCGGTCCGAATCAATCTATTTGCCAAAGTTTTGGTTAATGACTCACTTTGATGTGGTAAAAGCACTTAAGGCTCTCCGTGTTCATTTATTGTAAAACTTGACTCCGAAACACTGCAATTAGTTGAATACATTTTCACCTCAGCCTGAGGTATCAAAGCAGTTGTGTTTGGCTGATGAAATACACAAGGAAATTAAATTTTCAGTTTTTATTTAAGAGAATTATTTTATAAATAAATCATGTTCTGTAGAATGGAAAAAACTAAAAAAGTTTCTATACCACATAGTGGTACAATTTGTGCCTTCTTTTTCTTAATAATTTTTCGTTTATACTCGGTGCAAAATGGTAAAGTTTTCCCTTTGATCTCGACTAGGCTTTGTCAAAAACTTAAACCCACTTTGCAAATTGCCCAATAATGAAAAAAATAAATATCACGAATAACAGCCGGAAACCTTATATAACACGATATACCGGAAGGCCAGAAACAAAAGCAAAACTTTTCCACTCTCCGCCCTTGGCTTATTTATTTTGTTTCTCTTTTTTTTTCATGTTAACAATATTATAAAACTTTGGCGATTTCCTTGGGCCTCCGCGCACTTCACAGGTGTAAGAACTTGTTGGCCGAACTTTGGCGCCGGGCATGGGGATTGTGTTTCATTTTTCAATTACGGAATGCGACCGACCCCACCGACCCTTATTGGCCCCGATAAGCCCGGAATTAGTTGGGACTGCAGCTGCAATATAGACGGCCTACAGCAGATGTCGCAGGGCCGGGGGCCGGTGACCGGATCGGAATCACAGCAGAGTGAAATTGTTTTGGATGCCGGCCAACCCGTCTGCTGCGAGATAATTTCCTGTCATTATTTTGTGGTCTTCCGCAGTCGAACGTAAAAATTGCGACTCAAAGGTTTATACCCAGCACGGCGGACAAACAAGCGAGCAGGGCGACGGATTGGGAGTCCGGCTCTGGCTCTGAACCGGGCTCCCTTTGCTTCCTCTTGTGGCAAGGGCAGCAGTTCGTAGTCCCGGAGACCATAGTCTGTTGCCTGCTGTCTGGCAGTCGGAAAAATTGACTGCATTGCCCACGGGTCAACAAATAAATTGGTTGGCCGGGACGGCGGCGGACTCCGGCTGCCATGTTGATTTTGAGGTCATCGCTGATATTGCGGATGCGAATCGCTTTTGATTGCATTGGCCGGCTCGAATTGCAGTGGGCCTCAGTCCTGAGATGATGATGCAGTAACCGCACTGCCATGGCCACTGTCCGAACTCCGGGACAGATGGACCTGCCGGTATCGAAGCTGGTCCGGATCTACGGTGTATTAATTGTGGTTGCCACTGGTGAGAATTTCCATTTGCCATTTTAAGTGCGGCTTGACGTTGTTTTCATTCCCCGTTAAGGCCATAAAAAGTCTGTGCGTCAAATATTTATAACAAACGGCCACACTCGCCCCCACTCAGACACGCTTACGGGCACACTGGCCCACTCAGTCATTCATTCGGCGGGTGGAAGACACACTTTTTTTGATTTTGAACAACTCACCTGCAGACTGCTAAATAAATCAATGCAGGGAATTTATTTCGATCGGGTAGGGCGCAGTGCGTATTTTATTGTAATTTAATGTAATTAAATTAACAAAATGGGTTTATTAAAATGTTTAATATAGATTAAACATAAATATTTATTTTTGAGCAAATAAGAAGTTTAGTCTCTCACCTTAAAATATTTTATATTTTTATCCTTAAGTTTAATTGTCATAATCACATACAAAAACAATTTTATTATTTTATATCACTCAAGCTTACCATTAATAGAGTCCCAAGTATAGCCATTATACCCTATCATCCACACAGTTGCAGATTAAGAGCTTTGTATATAGCCTTTTTTTTGGCTAACTCACACCCACAAATGGACACATATCCCACTCCTGAGTGCGGGCTGGGTGAATATTTCACGAATTGAGCTGTCATGCAAATGTGGCATTTCTGTTTTTGAAGTTGACAGGCCTCGAAAATTGCAGCGAACATCTAGATTGAGGCATTGACATAGCCACGGAGCATCCCGGAGCCGCGGAGGTGTGGGCTTTCGAGTGTCAGTCGACTTATTGTTGCACGGTTGCCGTTGCCAATGTCGATGCCGCCGCAATTGTCAGTTCCATCAATCAAAGCCGACTGACAGCCGCTTGAACGAGATCGTAGCCGCCGGATTGCCCGGGGATAGAAACATCGAGCTTTTCCACGTTCCACAGGAAACTGTTTCACTTTTATAAACATTTAAACTCATGCAGAATATGTATCTAAAATTGTATTCTAATTACAACAAAATAGGAATATAATTAGGTACATGTTTTTACTACAATCATTATTTATCAAATTCTTATTTACATATATTAAAAAGTTAGGCGAATTATATAAATAAATCTTTAATTTATAAATTATTTTCTAAAGCTAAATTCGCCTTAGCCTATAATATATTTTAATATTTCCAGCTTATACCTTTTCAAATTTAGACTTTCATGAAATTAACCTTTAAAGATCGTTGACAGTAAATAATAAAACTAAATAAGCTAAAATAACTATACATTTTATTTCCTGTGTGCTCAGGAAAAACAATTTCAGTCTATGAATGTCACCACCGCGAGCACACAATTTCGCACTTAATGCGCTAATAACTCAGCTGGCCGGGCCGAAAAATAAATGACGAGAGCGCGGAGCCCAAGAAATGGTAAAAGTTTTATTGAAAGCGCCACACAATTTGTTTGTATATTTAAATTATCATACAATTTCCCAAAGTTTCGCCGAAAATGAGCGCTGGCTGACCTGACCCCTCCGGACCCGCCACTAACCCCTCTCGTCCAGTCATTATGGCCCACTTTCTCGCCAGGACTTGCTTTTGGGTCCTTTTGGGCGCCTTGCCATTTTGACTTGCGCCATTTGCGCGGGGGATGAATGGTCCTGGTCCTGCCCGTGGCCGTGGTCCTGGTCCTGCCCGTGGCCGTGGTCCTGGTCCTGCGACTGGGTAGATGGGCAACGATGGGGCGCAGTCTCGTGGCATTTGAATTACATTTGTGTAATTTTGCGGAAAAACTTTTTTATTTGCTAATTTCGTTAAATTAGAAGCGAAAATGAAAGAGAATTGCAAATGGCATTATAATATGCGCCACGAACCATTTTTGACGGGCACGTCGCTAGCGGCCAAAATAATTACACATGTAATTTGAAATTCCTTTTGCCAGTCTCTGCCAGCGGGGCTAACTTAACGGAATTTCTTTAATTGTCAAAAGTGAAGCGGCAGTGGAAAATTCCCTTTCTATTGGCAACAAGATTTTAAAGGGATCAGGGCAAGTTTAGAAGAATAATATAGAGTTCAAAAGAAATACATAACACCACTGATATGTATAACATACATATGGTAGATACGTTCATGCTCTGAAAATAATCCTTGTTCATTTAACTTTTCATAGAATTGTTTTATTTAAACCTAGAGAATAATATTTATTAATAAAAATACAGATTATTCTATTATCTATTTATTTCCCATCCCATTCGTCATTATGTAGAGAATCTCGAGCAGTTATTATTTCATAGTCTGCTTGCCAAGAGAATTTAATTTAAATAAATGTGTCTGAATAAATAAAGAGTAAATGTCGGGCAGGAGTTTCGTGGCAGTTGACGTGCGGCTTTTATTCTCGTGAAAGGTGTTAATTGAGTGGCTTCATTTGTACGGCGGAAATGGCCATCAATTAAGGTAATCACGCAACAAAGTCACAAAATGCCACGCCCCCAAAGGCCACAATGCCCGCCTCGGAGGAGACTCTGTCTCCGGATTTGGCTCTGGCCTGGCTTTTAGACCCAGACATCGCCATGTCTGTGTGGGGACCGTGCGGGGACCGTCTAAAAAACTGCGTGACTGACATGCCACGCCACCAAGTCGACGTCCGCATCCGCATCCGATGTCCACTGGCCCGTATCCGGGGGCTTGGCCAAGGCCTTTGTGTCCGGCTTTGTTTGCCGGCACAAAAGGCAGAAAGCGCTCTTAATTGGGCGGCTAACTGAAAGTGGCTGCGTCTTTTCCTATTCACATGTCAATCAAGGCGGGAGCACACACCACAAACACACACACACACCGTACACAGGCCAGAACCCGGTTTGCCATTAGGGGTATCAATTTCAAAAATAAACGGGTCCGGCCCAGGGTTTCCATGGCCTCCTGCTGGCACAATCAATTTATTACACACCGCTGCCGACAAGTTCTAGCAATTTCAGGAACAGAATGAAAACTGTATGGGAGGGCCCCAAGAATTTACATCTCATATGCTAGAACACACTCCCGTACACTTGGGAAAAATAAAATCATAAATGTAAGAAGAAAGTTTTTGTATAAGCAATGATTAAGTGCGCCTAAAACTTTTTTGTATCTCTTATTAATGCAAATTATTGCATTGTATTAAATCTTATTAGTTTGTTTAATATTATTCAATATTTTCATTTATTCAAATGATATTTAAAGTGTTTATAGTTTTCTACGAGTGAACGATGCAAATATTGTAGAGCATAAAATGGGCATTGACGAACGTGCTGCAACATCAAATGATGAGATTATCGTAAACTCGAGCAGCACCATAAAGCAGGCCTAGAGAGCCAGGACAGGATGAGACGGTGCAGGACCTCTTGTGGCCGTAAAAGCGCTTAATAGTCCATTAAAGGGATTAAGAGGGGCACCCAGAGCGACCGTCGGAGGCCAAGGAACAAATTTCCGAACATGTCCATGTCAATAGATGGCCGGCGTTAAAAATCAAACAGACGGACGACGGGTCGTATGCGTATTATTGAAAACTTCCAGCCAAGGACGAGACGAGATGGCATCGAGAAGGGGCAATTCTTTATTGCAGGCCATTTGGCCGGGCTTAATACGAGCAAATTAAACTAAGCCCGGCAAATTGCGTTTCGGTCACGTTCCGAGCCGAGCGGGAAAATGGCTCCATTTCCATTTTCTCTAGCACATTCCGCTCCAGAATAAACACATGCATAGAACGACGGCGGCTCCCGCTGAAAATAATGCAATAAAAGCGGCATAAAAATAAAAACCAAAAAACAAAGCAAAACAATTCGAATGCGAATACGAAACGGAAGCAAACAGTATCATGTATGTGTCGTACAATTGTATGGAGTTCAAAGCTTTCTACCGACCACAGAATACCGAAAACTGCATACATAGAAAACATAGCATACTTTGTGGGCCCCAACTATGAAATAAATTCTTAAGAAATTTAATTTGTGAAAATATCTTATTCCAAAAGCTAGTTAAATTGTTTTAATATTAGTAAATCCAATTCCCCAAATTCAGATGGCTTTTCCCTTGCTAAAAACCATCATACCCCTGCAGTTCAACAGCAAGGGGTGCGAAAATCTTGGCGGGGAAATGGAAAAGCTGCGCAAGAAATCATAAATGTAATTGAGAATTTTATGGAGGGTGCCGGTATGCCACCCCCCTGCATGTTGTGCACATAAAAGTTGAAATTGTCGCGTAGAAATTTCTAAGAATAAAACGCGGAATTTTCCACAAAGCCCAAAACGAGAAAGGGCGATTCACCAATTCCCCAAACCCACACACACACACATTCCGCGTGTCCCCATGCATGACGTTGACGCTTTCCATTTAAACTTCTTCTGGGGGAAACGAGTCATCCACACACACTCTCACAATGGGCGCCTGTTCGGTTTATTGCCAGCAATCAATTAAAACGGCAAAGTCATTTGTGACAAAAACATTCACAGAAAAAATTTGACTTTTTGGTTGCCTTTTTTTTGCAAGGAAAAACTCTGCCTATGGCATAGAAAAATCGATACGCACACACATGCATACGTGTTATTGTAATATTTCAATGTCACCCGGATGAAAATGGGGCAGGGGGGCTGTCGGTGTCGGAAAATTGAGTAATTCGTTCCATGCACTCGCCAAAATGAATGGTAGTAGCCAAGTAACACAAGGGGGTAATTTTTCCATTCCAGGAAAATGGCATGAAAAGTAACTAACGGCAAAAGAACATTTATGCGACCAGTAGTGTTCTGTAAAATTTGCTAAAACTTGGCTTTGTATCTGCAGGGTTATTTGTTATTCAATTCTAGTTATTTATTGCTAGCTTTCTATATTATAATTTATTATAAAAGAAATATTTTTTGCCACTTTATTCAATGCTTTAAAAAACAGATTTTAAAATATTTGTATATTAAATTCCATAAATCTGATGATTTTCCAATTAATTAACAACTTTGAAATATAAATGATATACTTTCGATAATGAATATAGATTAATAAATGACATTTTCTTTTTTAATTAATTGTTATATAAATAAACTTACAATCGCATTAATTAGCTAACTTCGTTTCACTATAATTTATAGTGCATGAGCAAGTATTAGCAAGCACCCTAATACTGCAGCTTTTCTAATTAACTTTCGCTGTATCAAATCTGGATTAAATAGACTTCAAAATGATTAGTGATGTGAAATTAATGCCGGAAAATGAAACATATTCAATTATTTTAATGCGCACACAAAATTCATTTGAACTACGCTTCCCCCCAGATATTTCATTCATCCGCTTAGTATTTTAACATAATCAGATTTCGGAGTTTATGTGAAAACAAGCAGAATCCGCTTTTCACGGGAAAGAAAAGTGTTCTCAGCTCGACTCGATTGTCTGCCCATCCACGCGGCTGCCTAAGTTCGATTGCAATTAACTAAATACATGGAAAACCGAAGCGATTTTGGCATGGCCTAATGAATATGCATTCCATTCATTAAATCAACATTAATTTATTTAATGTATTGTTTCGGGGTATCATTGTTGTGGGCTCCGCGGCGTTTTTTTCTCCTCCTGTTTCCTTCTTGTGCGTAAATTCCAATGAACAACTAATACATGCGTGAGTGTGCTCGGCGGAGGAGTGGGGAAGTGGTAGCTCAAATAATTGATATTGATGGTTGTAATCTTATTTAATCCCTAATTACAAACAAACGCATGGAAGCGAGCTCAGGCCACACAATGCGCAAAACAAACATCATACATAAATTATTTTTACAGAGACAATACTCACCCAATGGGAGGAACGCCTAGTTTTATTTATTTTGGGGAAGAGGCATGAATTTAAGTTATATTAGGAATTTAAGTATTGTATTGGGAATATTAAGCAAAGTATTTCTTTCTTATTTCTGTAATATGTAAGTAACTTTTTCTTTATCACACGTTTTGGCAAAGTAGCTTAAGGCTGTCACTCTTTTCAAAAAGCAAGTTATAGAACATATCGAAAAGCTTTGCCATCTCTAATTCGTATGTGCTAAAAACATGCAAATACTTCTGCACATACGCTTCCCCCTACTCGCATGGAAACAATTTCCTAATTAGTTTGATTAGGCAGCATACTCGCGAAAATGCCTATATCCTTGCCAACTTGCCGCACTCTTCGGATCCATTAATTAGCACCGCCCACTCCGCAAAGAGCGGCGGTTTAATTAGACAAACACCGCCGGGAAATGGCAAATTAAAGCCACACCACCGCAAACAGAGAAAAATAAAGTGGTCTTTGACCAAATAATAATTTGCTTAATTAAGAATCAATCATAATTCGATTGCCAAACATGGAAATATGTATATTATAAATGTGATTCACACGAATGACTCCAATCGCAGCTAATTAACATCTATTCTCTCATTAAATGTCAGTTGTCATCACTGCTGCGTTTGTTAATGATGTACGATTTTGATTAAATTATTGATTACATAGCGTGAAAAGGTCTAATCACCACCGCAGTTGACTAATTTCATTGATGGCAGATTTTAATTAATATATTGCGTTCATTTTAATAAGAATATTTTTTTTTATTTAAGAATAATAAAGAATGTTTGCTTATCAAAGTGAAATTAAATAGTTAAAGATTGTAGAATATACATAGGAATATATTATACATGAATACATGGATGTACATTTATACTTCTGTTTACGTTGAAGTATGTAATATGTATAAGGTTTTCGTTACCTTTATATTTGGTAATTTAACAGGATTCAAAGAAACTAAAGTAAATGTAAAACTTTCATTTTTTTCCGTAAAATAGAAAGATATTGGCTAAATAAAATAAAAATGTTTACATATAAAGAGAAAATTCTCCTGATGGATTTCTAATCTACACAAGCAAACCAATTTTAATATGGATAAAGTTTCTTTTTAGATTTTCCCTTGCTATTTGCTTAAGTGCCGGGCCATAAGGATTTCCGCTTGTCAGCAGGAAATCAAGAGAAATGAAGAGCCCGTACCATATCCACCCCAGCTACCCCCCTTTGCTCCGACCGTGCTCCCTATTCCCCAATCAGTTTCAAAACCTGTGCGGCACACTGATTCCGCCTGAACTGTCTGGCAAATGCACACAAATGCAACAAATCCACGGAATAATATGGATGTGGCAGCCACGGGGCTTTTACGGACCGGCCAACGGGGATTACGGGTCTCCCATTGTCACATGAGCGGCCAGTGGCGATGTCAGTTGTTGATTAAATAAAAGAGTCTCGCTGCAAAAACAAAAAAACACAAAAAAAAAAAATAAAATAGAATATATAGAGATAGAGAGAAAGGCCAACAACAAATTCGTAATAAAAACTAAACTGAAAAAGTTTACATTTCACATCGATTTTACGGGCAGACTGAACACTGGAAATAAATTATAAGACTGTCTGTTAAAATAAAATGTAATAAATACATTAATAAATGTAAGACAAAATTTTGTTTGTATGGAACCCTGAAAACTAACTGTTTTATTAAGGATTCCACTTTTACTAGTTTAGTTATTTTAGTTTTAAAAATGCCATCAAATTTATACAATCGATCATGTTAATTTTATTTTTCTGTGCATACAAAAAAATTGAAAGGGGAAAAAATACTGGGCAGCTAGGGAAAATGTGGAAAGTGCAACGAATAAATAATTCAGGCCGAAATGTCAAACAGCGTTGTGTCAGGATGATTTCTGCGGAAGTCCTTGCCGTCTATGTCTCTGCGCGGAACTTTGCAGCATGAATAAGTCAGATCAGCCATTGTCTGGCTGCAGGTACCAGTCGTCGTCCTCCTGTGAACCCAAAGGCCCCTCCTGTAACGCCCCCCTGCTCCGGCAGCGTCTTCGGAACTCGTCGCCTTTGTTAAAAAGTTGTTGACGCTGATGCTCTCTACGTGTAAAAAGGTGAACAACATTTGTAGACGACTCCGACTCCGACACCGACTCCTGACAATTGAAGTGGCATTTCGCACTCCGGCGTCATCTGTCTGCCAAGTGCCTTTCGGAGTTTGCTCACGTCACAATTATTTGCAGCAACTTGAAATTTATACCAACCCCTCCGAATTAATACATCAAACAGCCATCCGCCCCCTGCTGGCCACAACAAAGCCGAACAAGTAATTTCCATCAGACAGAGCGGGGGGCAAATTGCTAGGGCGTTTGCCACCCTCCAGAAAATAAGCTGGACATGCCCCTTCGGGGGTGAAGTCCCCCATTGTGTTTCATTACTTGATGGCAGTTTATTAAAAAATTTGTGAACTTAATGTGCAAGTCCAGTCGGAGCGGGGATGGTACGCTACTGGAATTTAATAAAAACGTCAGCACTGAGGCCCTCAGGCCAGAAATCACAATTCTCCAAACTTGAAACTAGAGATGGCACTGGACCATAAAATATAGCATAGATTATCTGCCTATTTCAGTTTTGTATAACATATTAATAAATTCCGGTCCTCTCTCTTTCCATGATTTATATATATTTCTAAAAAGTATTTAAGGATACAAAAAATATATAAGCTAAAATTACTATAATTTATATTGTTTTTTATATTAGCTCTAATTAAAAAAAGCACAATGGAAACACAACAAAAACAAACTGTCTAAACTACAGCATAAAAACACATAAAACCATAATAAGACAATCAAATTGTTTGGTGTAAACAAGAATCATATTTCATGTAGAAATATTATGTATGAGTTTTTGCTTAGCTCGAACTATATATTTAAAAAGTGACATATTTATTTAATTATACCCAACTTTTTTGCACAGGAAAAAACAGAATGAATGTATTTATATACATATAAGCTTAATCCCCTATGATTTAATAATAAGATAAATATCAAATGCTTTTAAAATTATATCTCTAAAAAAATCTAAATATTTATATAGGAAAATGTTGTATGTATTGTATTTTTAAAAATAAATATGTATAATTCTTAGTTATTAGCCAGTCAAATCTATGTATCTCTGCAAAAGTTTGTCATCTCTACTTATTATTTCTTGTCCACCCCTTTTTGTAGTGGTTTTGACCAAAAGCCTTGAGGGAGGGTTTTTTCTCCAGTTCTTCTGCTCACTCTTAACCACACCTCACCCCTAAAAATGTCCCCTTAGTTGGGGTTGTGCAACCCAGGGGGTGGCTTCCGCTTCCCGTTTCCATTTCCCAGTCACTCTCCCCCCTTTGCACCGACTGTGCAACTGTTGCTTCTGCTGCCTGTTGTCTCTTGCCTGATTTCTGTTTTCTGCGGCAATGGCCTTTGTTTTTTTTCAATGTGTCGCATCATTAATTTCGTACAGATATTTGCCTGCATCGGATCGGTTCCCTCTGCCATTGAAGCCATCGAACCCATCGACTCACGCCTTTGTATCTGACTCTGGCGCCATAAATTTCGATAATGTGTCAATTTATGAATGGGCGCCCCGGCAAAGGTTATCCATTCAACGCAGGGTGGCAGGATTTGCAGCTGTCAGCGTCTATTGATTGTTTTATTGATGGGCCCAGATTGACTTGGCCAGCGCGTTCTTTATGGGCCGGCAAGTGAATAGCCAGACGGGCAAAGATAAACAGCCCTCAATATATGGGTGAATAAGTTGTTTGGTCCACAGACAGCTGACAAGTGGAAGATGCTATCCTCAAATCACACTCAAAACAATAAACATAAATATTTTTGATATTTTTAATATTTTGAAGAAGGAATGAGAAAGTCTCGGAGATCAGCCTTCGACATTAGACATAAAATTTTATAACGATTTAAAAAGTGCCCCTTTAAGCTTGAAATCATAAATTTGAGTTTCTTAATATTAAATAAGCGTATATCTGTTGCTAACTTCCCATACATTTTTAACTAGTTGCAAACTTAAATTAAATAAATATATTAACACTTTCTCAAGTACTAATAATTGTTTGCTTTTTCCAAGTGCAATTCAAAAAGTCACAAAACTTTGACCCCACAATTAGTTTCCATCACCAACTAGTTAACACAGTTAGAGACTTTTCCCCCTTTTTTGCAACTCACCAATCGAAATACAGGTCGTCGGAGTTTTACGGGGCAAGAATAACTACATAGTCATGCTTACCTGGAGCGACTTTGGCCAGCATAATTAGTTGGCAAAATACTACCAGAGCACTTGAAAATGTACGTAAATTGTTTAATTGTTGCGCCAAAGGAACTGAATAATTTGCTCAATTTTCATTCATTACTCGACGGGTCTTGTCTTTCACTTTTTGCTCTGTTCTGTCCTGTTGCCACTTGCTAACCAATTCCAATCGCAATCCATCCTTTGCCGAGCTGCGGTCTCTGTCTTTGCCTGGCGTTTCTCATCATCATCAGCAGGAAGCTCCCCATCGCCATCCTCATCCTCAGCCGCATCTCATCTCTCGGCGTCATAAAAGGCACTTCATTTGCATAAATGAATTCTGTAAATTTTGAGTAGCACTTGGCGCTGCCAAAGAGATCACGGCTGAGGAGGCAGCGGCATATTGCTAGGAATTCCCATCTGCGAAGGCTTATCCACAAACCGCAATTCAATGCGTAGGCCAAACAAATTGATATGAATGGCCTCGTTTCGGCTCTGGCTGCCAGGACGAAAGCCAGGGTCCTCGACTCGAGTTGACTCGTCTTTCGAGTGCAATGCATCGAGGTCTCGTCGGGCTTTCTATTTAATTAACATGTGAACTCCTCGAGCGAATGCGTATTCAATGTTGCCATTCAAGAGCTCACTTCATCGGTTTTTTCATCGCGTTTTTATGTGCCTTTCCCTGCCCTCCTCCATTGAGAATGGGTTGAAGACGCATACTACTCGTAGTTCTGCAACACTTAAAAAAAATATGACAGACCAGTAAGCAATAATTATGGAATTAAATAAATATGGAAGCTCAGAGAAACGCAGTCATAACCAAATTCGTATGAATAGATATTTTCGATTTAAAATGTAAGCAACAAACTTGATTCTGTTGTAAAGTAGTTTCTTCTTTTTTTTTAATATTCAATTAATAAAAATATAAAAAAAAAAAAGTGTATAGTTTTCAAAAGTTTTTTTTTCTGTAAAAACTCGGGGTTTTTCTTCTAATTAGACTACCTTCAATCGATAAATAGGTTCTGCTGCTTTAATCAATTCTAAATAAAGCTCGGTAATTAATTACTTTGTATTCCGCACCGATGTAGGCGATATGCACGGGTATATAGCTGCAGGGACATTCAACTTTTATCATTATGATGCGCAAACGGTCGCAACTTTTTCCCACGATTTTAGCACGAAAAGTAAATTAGTTACAGTTCGCGCTGCTAAGCGATTTAGTTTGTTGATTAAACTTTTCGCATAAACGCCAGGACCTCGCCTGCGGGTCACAAGCCCAGCTAAAAATACACACACAACCCAGCTCATGAATTAATGTAGCAATTTGGGATACATTTTGGAATATTACGCATACGAAGTGTGAAACGAGCTTTAAAAATGGGGGGAAACATATTAATGATAAAATTAATAGTTAAAGTTTTCTGTTTATTATTAATAAGCTTAATGAATGGTACTTCCTTCAAGATTAATTTAAGATATATACCAGCCCCGTAGCAATTAATATATTATACTTTGGAATTTACATATATGTATATCGCTTAGGAGATAAATCTATCCATCTAAGGACCAAACAGCCATATGTAAATGCTCTTTGTAAATAACGCAAAACATGTATGACCCCCATACACACCTGCGGAAAAGTTTACTTTCCCCATTTCCATTTCGCAGCCTCCGCCTCAATTTGAAAAGTGCAATTTGAAAATTACATTTAAATAATTGAAACAACAAATGTTTGGCAGTAGAAATTTTGACATTTTAGAGACTAACGAGGTCGCTCAATTTGATGAGACAAAGCCGGATGAATAATTCATGCAAAAAATAAACTAACTGAGCACCAAACCACTCCAGACGCATGTAAGAGTACTTGCATTTCGTCCTCCGGTATGTCCCGAGACATATGTACGTTTAATATAGCACCCAGGAGCACAGAACAGGACACACACAATGCCAGGCATTTTGCTCGCCAGCTGTGGGTAATTTGTAAACGTCAAAAGGCAAACATTGAGTCCTGCCTGCTATTTCCAGATCCTTGGGCTCTTCCAGCTCCTGCTACTGGCCTGCCATGTCAAAGATCAGGGCTAGAGCTCCACGTCCTGAATGAATTCGCACGTGTCCGGAATGGAAGATGCCGTCCGACTGTTTCATTTTAAATACAATTTATTGTGCATGTTAGCTGGGTGAAACTAAACCGAGCCACAGCCTGGCATAATCCGCATTTGTTTCCATGCCATTTAATATTTAATGTGGCCCCGTCGAGCAACGGCCCCAAAATGTGGCAAAAATGTGATTAATAAAATAAGCCAGAAAACATGTGTCATCCTCGTGCATGCCGGCTGCGTGCCAGTCCCAAGCCGTCAAACCGTTGAAAACTATTTCAATTCCCATTCTGATACCATTCCCGACAGCTGTACTATAGGCTGTTCCTGTTCTGCCAGCACTCACGTCCCGGTACGTGTTTGATTCCAATATGTCCCTGCGTTTTCCATATTTACCCGGCATAAATTCTTAATAATCTGCCCGAAAAGCTGGCACAATTGATAAGTGAAAAGCCGGGGAGCCAAATACAAGTGGCATCTAAGTAAAATGGAGTCGAACGTTTATTGAAAACTAACTTTTAAACACTCTGGAGTGCTTTCTTTTGGATTTCTAAAAGTGAATAATGCAAAAGTTTTTCATGTAATACATAATTCCTATTTTCTTAAGCTAAGAGGCTTTCTTGGCTCATTCAATTTCAGAAACCATTCTACGAAAAATTCGTTCCACATAAATTTATAATTGCTTCAAGATGAGAGAAGCGTTCTTGGACCATTTCCGGACTGGAGCTCATTTCACGTTTAAAATATTTAATTTATTTTAATTGCAAGTCAACTCTTTTGATTTCTTCGCTGAATGCCATTATGAGGCAGTTGTTATTTTCGCATTTCTGCTCCTCGTGGAGCGTTTCTCGAGGAGCCGCGACAAGTGGAGAGGCAATTATGTGCTCACCCAGGCACCGAGTGGGCCACTCAAATTGCCGGCAAGACGAGGCCAAAATGCATTTAATTTCTTAAAGGGGCGCGTAATTAGTTTGCCTCGGTGACGGTGGCTCGGTGGTCCTTCGCAATATACATTAAAATATATATACATGTATGCACGAAAGCTTCCAGAGAAGCTACGCGTCCTTTGAAACACTTTCAAAAGTGCCCACTAATGTGTTCTCTTGAGGTTGTTATTATTTTGCAGCTCAGGTAACCTGTAACGACTTGGCACTTAAGCTTGCATTAAAAATTATAAAAGAAAAACGGCTTTTGGCTATGTCATTTAGAATTTTAGGAAGTATATTCTACCGAAATCTGCAATACTCTTCTTAATCGATGTTTTCAAATTCCATTTCCGTCTGCTATTTGCTGGTGAACCTATTTGAGATTAACACATTACGCACTTGCACTCTACATGTGGGCTCTAGTCATTCCAGGCCAAAGCAGAGCTCATTTCCAAGATGCAGCCGAGTGCCGAGCATACAAATCAAGGCATGGCCCAAGTGCACTTCCCCCTTCCCTGTGGGAGACATGGTGGTGGTGGTGGTGGTGGTGGTGGGAACACATTTGGCCATTGTTTGCCCGAGGTGCAGTGTTCGTTGCCGGTGCCAGTGTCGGTGCCCCTGCCACTTGGCACGTTCACCTTTGTGCGGATGGTTGCTGTTTGGCAACATCCCGTCGAGGACGCACTTGAAGACAACTTTGTCGCCCCGCCAACTCTCCATTTGCGGGCCTCTGGCGGTGCCAGGGATCCCATCTCTTGATTCATTCACTCCACATCCCTCCTGGCACCAAACACTGCAATGCACTGGGGAGTGGGCATGACAAAGGCCTGGCCACTTGAACTGCGTAATCGCGCCGTTGAAGGGTCCTCCGGCATTCTCAAATATTTGCATTTTTAATAAAGTGACAATGCAAATGTTAAACAACCTTTGAGTGAGTCAGGGTGCATACAAAATTTAGTGTCTAAACCATTAAAGTTGGAAAACCCGAGGGTCACAGCTATCTTGGGTTAATTAAAGGAATTGTAAATATATCTTAAGATAGAAAAATATGCAAAACCAAGGCCCATTTCCTTCAGTTACCCGAGAAGGTATTTCAGGTTAATCTACCGATTTTTTAGAATATACTGAATAAAGTATAAGGAATATTAAACTAGACAAACAGGGCTTTTCACCATCATTAAACCAAAGAGCGCAAATAAAGGAGGGACACCCCGGAAGCGAATATCCTTTGGGGACAACAGGCACGCCTTCGGCTGCAATCAAGGTCAAAGGCCACCGCCCAGGCTTTTGACCCCGGCCCCTGGACCCTGAGTGACAACTTAATTGTGGTTCACGGGCAAACAAACTCTACTTTTCGGCAAAGTTCGCGCCCAACTTTCATCGCTCCCGATCCCAATGACAGCGGCATTAATAATTCAATTTCGTGTCTGAAACAGGAACCGGAAGAGGAACTGGGCACGTGCCGCACCCCCTCCGGTTGTGTTGTCCCAATATTTGGCAATTACTTTCGAGCCAAAGTCAAAGCCAAAGCACAGCCATCTCTCACCTGGCTTCTGGCTGGGACCAGGTGCATAACCCCCGCCGCCACTTGGCTGAAAGCGATATCCCTAATCTATTTAACCTCCATGTCAACTGGGTCTGTTATGACCCGTTGTTGGGCTGCTCGGGACGGCAGACGCAATCTAAATTACCACTGCTTGTGCGCCCTAGGATGTGTCGTCACATCCTGTCACAGGGCTAAAGTGTCCTTTTAATAAGCGTTTCGCAGAATCACCTTTGTGTGCGGGGGTTATGGCCGTGTTTTCATTTTTGCTAATGGCCCACAAGTCGGCCATTGTAAAGCCGACCTAAGACTTACGGCTTCCCACTGCGTATGACGAAGTCCTTAGCCATTTTGCCTAGGAAATTAACCTGTATGGGAGAGCAGCAGGAGCAGGAGTAGGACTAGGAGATGCTCGTTTGCGCAAGTCTACCTAATGCATTCCGGCAAATGGAGTTATTAGGATGAGACTGGAAGAGTCCGGACGTTGAAGGTGTTTATTCCGTTCACTTGAACACTTGGCTTACTCAAAAGTTGTCACAGGAGCAGTGGATTTCTTAAAGATTTTACTCAAAAAAAATATATATACAAAGTGTTAACTCTTAATATATAGCAGTAATGGCATTTATGAATAAAATAATGAGTTTCTAACTATATTAATTAAATTAATATATATATATATATATTTATTAAATTAATAGGTATGTATAATATTAAAGGGTTTTCAAATAACTAGAATATATTTATTACGATTTCTCAGTGCACTATCAATCGCCAAGCATCACACTTTGCCACTGACATCGATCCATTCTTCCAAATATTTCCTGCTAATGCCTTGCTAAGTGACTGACAATTCTTTCCTCATATTGCTGCCGCTTCCTGCATCCTGACAGTCGAGGTCGAGTATCCATCAGATGTTAAGAGCTGCAGATAGAAGGCATTAGGAGGCTTTGAAATGAGTGCCGAGTGTGCCACATACAGCTCAATTTTCAAATCCAATTCCCGGGGTGGATAAATGCGTTAGGCAATTTGTAAATGTAACTAACAGATCTGCCGAGACTGCGTGGCCGGAACGGAAACGGAAAGCGGACTGGAGCCAAGGCACATAATCAAAATTAAAATAAGAATCTCATCGCTCAGCCGCAGACACGGAGGCACTACGACCCCGGGAGAGATACATTCTGGCAGATATGACACTGGGAACAAACGACCCAAACAAATTACACTTTTTCCCCCGCTTTATTGTTGGCAATTTATTCGCAGCTAAATTGAAATACCCACCATTTACCTGCAGACAACAACGCACAGCCGCTGACTCCTGTGACATTGACAAACGGACGATGGGCCAAGTGGGTTGGGCTGGGCCTGGGTGGTCTGGTCTAGAATCCAGATCGTGACATCATCTCATCGTGGCCAGGGACAAGGGCTGCCACAAGCTGCGTTGGTTGAACACTTTTTAGTTTCTTTGAAGCCTGCAACCAATTCCATTAAAAATATCAGAATCGATCATCGTGTTAATTAAACCTGAGCGAAATAAAAACGAAGGCTCATAGCGGAAAAAAGGGGTTCAAAAAATGGAATTGGAATGGATTACGTGATACTCTTTTGGGCATATTAAAAAATGTATTTATATCTACATATGTATATATTTACACTTTATAAAGATTTAAAGACATCTAGAGAGAAAATGGTAAGACATATTTTTAAATTAAATATCAAAGCGAACAATTTAGTATTATATAAAAACATAAGACAAACAAACGACTCCCTTGAATTTCCGTTTAAAAAACCAAATAAAAAGGACCACATATCCCTTGGTCCTGTGTATATACGCCAACAGAGCTACCGAGTCCGAGGCTCAATTGCCGTGCGGAATGAATGGGGCGGGCAGCAGGCAGAGTTTTTGATTTTAATTTAGATAAAGTGCGCTATGGAAATCAGTTTCGCTGTAACTTTCCCGGCTTATCCGCATTCCAATCGGACCCAGACAACTAAACACTCCATAAATACAACTACGGGAGTGCGCGGAAATCGGAGGCGAGCTTAAGGTGAGCTGTAAATTGCACGCTTTCATGTAGATAATTAATCAACGCGAGCATTCGGCAAGTTGCTGGGTTCCGAGGTGCGCTCCTTGTCGTGGAGAGTTCCACTTTCGAGTTGAAGATTTCGGTTTTGCGGCGAATGTAAATGCAGTTTTATGCAAATTTATTTCTGATCTTATCCGTATAATTTTAAATTCACAAAGCAAAAGCTGAGTATTGTGCTGCGGGCTGAGATTTATTGCTAGCGCCATTTTCGGAGGCGTTCGCGGAAGTCGAATCAATTATACGCCCTGTTGGCCACTCGATGCACGAAAGGAAATTGAAATTATTTCGATATAAATTGAGGCAATTAAACATTCGGCGAAGCTCGTTGAGGGATTAGGATGGAAATCGGAGTCAACGCAGTTCAAGTGGAAAATCGGATATAATATTTACGAATTTCCAGTTAATTTTGTCGACTAAATAAGCCGCTCGACCCGTTTTCCAAATGGAATGTTTTCAAGGTGTCCTAAATATAGAATAAGGTAACCCCTTCAATGCTTTTATGATCATAACTTGACTTAAACTTAAATTTCAGTTTGGTTTGGTGTTTTCCTCTTATTTATTTATTTTTTTTTTTAGAAAAACAATTTTGCATTTAAAACACGATTTTTTACAATTTTTATGATGGGCTTATAAGGGGTTACCTTATAAAATGTAGAACAAATTAAAACAAAAATTCCGGACACAGCTTGATCGACTCGACTCTTGGTGCTGATCAGGGTAATATATGATTTATAGGGTCGGAAATAACTGCTTCTTTGAAAATAATAATACACTTCAAGGGTATAAAAAGTTGTTAGAATGGGCTTTTTGACATCTTTCCTTTGGCTATCTAATGGTGCATCTTTTGTGCTGAATTATTTAGCAAAAGGTGGATGTGCTAATAAATATATTGCTGTTACGCTAAATTTACAACACCTTGTACAAGCTTTTCCAATTTTATACGGCCGGGGCATTGAAATTAGCAATCTTTTTTGCTTTCACTTTAATTTAATTTTTTAAATTTAAAGTTAAATCATATAGCGTTAAATATAATATATCTAATAATAACTGGTTCCTTACATTACTACCAAAAATGCAAAGCTAAAATTGCCATTTTACAAAATCAAATGGGATTCCCCATAATTTGCAATAAAATTCTTCTCTCAAGTTACCTAAATACATTTATAAAGTACACACTTCCTCCACATATTCGTTTGTTTGGTGCTGGCTATTTCTTACATGTGCTCAACAAAAAAATAAAATAAATAAATAAACAAAAAACAATCAACCTTAACTACGATGAAAGCACTCGGAATTCAATCGCCAGGACAGCTGGGACCTGGGCAGGGTAACTTTGGACCTCCTTCACGTGCATATCCGAGAGCGTTTGCCATTGCAAATGGGAAAATATTTAAATGTAACTCAATTTCGAACGCAATATGCGTTCGGAACCACCCCGGAGAGCGGGGAGCATTTCCTTCTGCCGTAATACAAGATATTTTGATTTGATTTATTTATAAGTTCAATTTGTTCACATTATTTTTCCAATATTAAGCTTTGATGTGGATGCAGTCGACTCGAGTGGCGTCCACCGGGGAATGCAAACGAAATCAAATCAATTTGCTAGTTGGAAAGTGCAAACCGAATGCCAAATGAAGATGACTAATATTTGTAGCGACGGTTGCGAGACCCCCAGAGTCTGTGAGAAGTGTCGGAGGAAAAGGACATCCGAGAGCAGGTCTCTTCTTCCACACATCGCAAAAAGTTGTGTCCTCTGCATTAACAACCTCAAGTTTTCCTTGTCGAGCTAAAAAACTTGCTGGAAAAGTGCAAGCAGAGGTACAGCACACAATTGCCGGCGAAAATAAAAGAGAGGGAATTTTTTGTGTGCTGTTTCTTCAGTTGCTGCACATAATTACATGAAAAGAAAATTAGTGTCGAGATTCGCTTTGAGCGCCTCTCCAGGTGAAAACTTTTAATGAGCAATTTTCTTACAAATTCCCAAGTGTTGCCGCATTTAATTTTTTAATGAAAGAATTTCTTTCAACTTTCGCTGGCAGCCGCCACAGCCGCCGCCTTGCGAGTGAGAAAATCTGACAGGTGAGATTTCAATTTCGATTTCCAGCGCCTTTTTACACAGCCCTTCAATCAGCTTCGGCATCGTTTAGGGCTGTAAGGCTGCCTTCTATGTAGGTGTTTGTTTTTATTTATCGGCGGCAACAAGGGTAAGGGAGAGGGAGGAGTGTTCGGACCCATGTTAATGGCCGATTGACACGCCACTTGGCCCAAATGGGGCTTTTAGCCTGGCTCGCACTTGACGCTGCTCCCCGAAAACAGACGAAATGCTCGGCTGCTCCACAGGATTAATGGCGGGGAGAAAGTGTTCGGTTGGCGATTCCCACACTCGCCGAACGAGGTGCTAACTGAGCGTGCTGATTGCTGCCATTTTTGATAAGGAGTCCGCATTAATATTTTCCTTGCGTTGGTTGGCACAGTTTTTGTTTAGTCCACTGATACTCAGCTGCTCAATTGGCTAATTAACACCTCTGGCTTTACACCTATAAATGCACATTTAAATTAGTATATACATACATTGCTAGAAGTTATAAAAAAAATAAAAAATTATATTAATGCAGAAGATTCGAATATTTAAACTAAGGTTACATTTTGCATAAAAAGGGAATGATTCCTAAAACTGATTATTTCATGAGAACTATTCTAAGATTTGTTTAGTAAAGTTCCGAATGCAGTGTGCCTGAAAACAACTTTCTCATTGTATTCAAAATTTTCTTTTCAGACAAAAAATTTCAAAATTATTTTTTCAAAGAACAAAAAACCTGAATTTCCTCATCCGAATAATCTGAAACATCTCAAAGGCAAGGACCAATCCAATGGCCGACTACACAAACCTGTTCAGATGCCGCAAGGTTGTGATAATAGAATCGGATGGACCCACATTCTTCTAATGGAATGATTCCAGCTGGTCAGGTCTTCTGCCCCTTGGACAGGCAAATAAAGGACAAATTTTGGTACATTTCCATATTTCGAAATCTTTTGGGAAACAACTTTGAATGGCCACGTCCATAAATCGACATCTCACAGAATCGGACGGAGTGTGGGTGGTCGTGAGCTGGTCCGGAGGCTGCCCTCCGACTAAATCAAGTGTCTGTTCGGTGTCAGTTTAATTGCAAACGTAAATTGGATGCTGTCATTTGCTACGTTTTCATTTGTTCGAAAGTTTCCCAGGCCCGCTTGCTCCTGCTGCTGCTCCCTGCATTCATGCAGCACCCCTGGCAATTTCCATTGACTTTTGCTGCCATCCGTTCTGACGGACATTTCTGGCAGCTGCTCCGGCTGCTTCAACTGCAACTGAAATCTGGCCAGAGAATGCAACGTTGCACAAATCCAAATCCAAATCCCAGTTTTGTTAATTGGACTCATTTTGGTTGCTGGCAGCTTGTGTATTTTAAATTGACATTTCTGACAGTCCCTGGAAGTGAAGGCTCATTTATTGGTCTGCAGGCTCGGTGTCTTCCTGCTCGATTTGTTGCCGAGACTGCAATGTGGCCTGTGGAGTCCAGTCGAACATCCCGTCGTTGGTGTACTCTAGGCGTTTCATCAAATCGAGGAATGATTGTCGAATAAGTGGATAATGCGGCTCCTCCTCGAAGCCCAGGGAGCGGCAGTAGCTTATATAAGCTCCAAATTCGTCGGGACAGTCCCGGCACAGGTCAACCAAGCGGGTGGACTGCTTCGCCTCGGCGATCTTCTCGTTGCGCTGCTTGGGAGGCCCGTACCCGAAACCCTGCCAGGGCAGGTTGCCCCTAAGCATGAAGATCATCAGATAGCCCAGGGCCTCCAGGTCGTCGCGACGTGACTGCTGGCCGCCCCGCATCGCATTGATAGAGGCGTAGCGGGCAGTACCCACCAAATGATTGCCGGGCTGCGGCGGAATGTGCCTGCTTGTCTCCTCGTCCCAGAACTCCTTGGCCAGTCCGAAGTCGATGATGAACAGCTGATTTCTAAGGCCGCCCTTCCCCATTAGGAAGTTGTCCGGCTTGATATCTCGATGAACTATCTTGTGCAAGTGCACATGCTGCAGACGCTCGATCATTTGGTCCGCCAGCATGGCGACAGTCTTTACCGAAAAGCGGTTCTCGCAGTACTCCAACAAATCGCTCAGCGACGGGCCCAGCAGCTGCATCACCGGCACGTTCACATCCGCCTCGGTGAAGCAGTTGTAGACCTTTGGAATGCCCTTGCTGTTTCGCATGGTGCTGTACATCTTGTACTCGTTGAGTAGTTGCGGCTTCAAGGTATTCGCGCTCTCCAATTTGACGGCTACGCGTTCACCGGTCTCCCGGCACTCCGCCTTGTATATTTCTCCGAAGGAGCCGCTGCCGACCTTGGCGTAAACTCTATACTTCCGGGCCAAGATCGACTGGCTACTAAATATGTAGTCCTGCACTTCGTTTCCCATAGTGCTCCAAATGCAGTTACTAGCTTCTTAAAAAAAAAACTTGCAACTTTCTGTGGTTAACAAAAGAGATGGAAGTGGCGTCTGTTATCGATAAATTTGGTTTCGATTGTCTACGTGAAGCGGCCGAGCTTGCAGTGAAAATATACCAATTAGAAATACCCATAATGAAACTACTGCAACTAATTTTTGGAAATGGATACAAGAAAACAGTTTCCGTTATTAATTAAAATTAATTAATGACTTCATAAGACCTAATTTTAGCATTTATTAAATTTAGTATATTGTCATAAAGCATATTAGTATAGTTCATAGCAGTGTGAACGACTTAAAACCATATTAGACAATGAAAAGATTTGAAACTTGAAATAAAAAAGCCCTTATTCTCTTTGTATTTTGTAATGTTTGAATTCCCTGTGAATGGCAAACACTTGTCCGTATAAAACGAGATAATTAGAGGTGGAGAATTTGACGTTCGCGGATGATTTTTAAGCTTTCTCACTTACCCCCAGAATTGCTCATTTAGCTATAATGTATTGGGTTTAAGTTGCATACCTTTTTTGGAAAGAAGATTAACTTCGCTGGTATCCTTATTTGGTTAGAATCGTTTATTTAGAGTGTGGTCTTGGCTTTAAATTAATTTTCTATACAGCATATCTATGTAGGCTAGAGTCCTGGAAAGGCACATAAAGTTAAAGTTAAGCAAATGAATGGTACATATTCAAAACTTACTGTAAATATGCTGAAGATTGTCTCCAAGACGCGGTCCAGTTGAAAGCTAACAAGAATATAACATTGGAACTCTACACTTTAAATTTTAAGTAAATACTATACCTCAAAATGGACTCGCTGGCTTAGAGCAAGCTGCCCAGCAGACTACAGAATCAGGCCCAAAGAATTGATTGGAATTTATTGGGGTCTGGCAGGGAAAAATCATAATGTGCGGAGCGGTTTGATAGCCAGGACGCTGGTACTGTATATCACGATTATTCCTGAAGGTTTTCAACAGTTCCCGTTTTAGTTCCTCCACAATACTCGTGCCGCAGGTTGACTTCTTGATCCAATTCGATGCCAAGTCTCCTCCAGAGATTGACTCTGGGGAATCGTCGCATGGCTGGGGTGATAAAATTTTAGTAATTTCACTATTTGAACTAGAAAAGCACGGGGAACATGTACAATTTGGCAAGCAAACTAGTTGCATGTTCTCCGGACCACATTTTAAATTTTTTTGTGATAGATTCCCGAAACAAACACTCGACGTCGAGCAGGAGCTTGGGAATTTGGGTAGGCAACACGATACAGTAGGTCGTGGGTGAAAGCTAGGATTTTCTCGCGGGTAACTGCAAGATCTTAGCAACGATTCACTTTTATGTTCTCTACCCAGGTTGTTTATTATAGTTTGGCTTTTGGGTTTCCCCTCCATATTATCAACTTCTTCTTTTGCGTTGCAGCAAGATTTTAAGACACACATCTTCGAGGTCTTTTCAAAACTGTCAGGATTTGTGTCAATAATTTTGCTGCTATTTACAGAACTGCTAGTTCCTAACTTCGATTTAATTTTTCGATCTTCGCACAAGTTTCCCATGTTACATTGAGTTGTTTTGCAATTGGAATTTTCAATATTATCAAATACTTTTTTGGTCTTGGACCAAAGACTTATTACATCACTATTGGTCTTTTTCCTAGAACTTTTATCATTTGAGCTTCCGATGTTATATTGGGATTTCTGACACTTGGGCTTTTCAATTCTTCTTGTTGGCCTGCAGACAGGAATCGGTATGTTTTCTTCAGAACTGCAAGAACTTTGATCACTAGTTGTGATGCCTTTGCCAGAACGGTAAGAGATTTCATCACTGTTTGTTGTGCTCTTTCCAGAAATTGAATTAGATTGACTGCTGTTAGAGCTACTAAATTGTAAGCAAACCCTTCTGTTTGATGGCCTCTCTAGCTTCGGTCTTTTTAAGCTAGATTTCTTACTTGATTCGAATGGGATCACAGTCGGGGGTCTCGAGATCATTTCAATATTATTTGGCAAGCATAATCCAACACGCGCGAGTCTGCAGCTTTTGCAATCGAGTTTATGAGATTTCGCTTGATGGCAACTACATGTCTTGTGTGTGAAGGTCCAATTGGGGTAGATACCACGCCGGCGGTAGTTGAATCCAAACTCAGAGGATGCACTTTTACTAATATTTGCGGGCTTCGAACACGGCTGAATGTCCCTACTACGAGTTGTCTTGGAATACGTTATTCCTTGGGTGCCAGAATTTTGAGAAGTGCTCGACGTTGATAAAGAAGTCTGGCCGATGGAGGGCGTTGGAGTAAACCTCACATTTTTAAATTCGTTTTCCTTAACGTTGGCTTCTATTGGTATTGAAAGACAGCTTGATTCAGATCCAGAAACGTTACTACTGTCATGGCTAATAATCGCCTTGGATGCTACGGTCTTAAGGCTGGCTGTCAAACTGCCTCCACTCTGATTAATGGGTTCATTATTCCAAACATCATTGCTTAGGCTGCAATTTCCGCTGTATATCCGATCGCAGTGATAAGGCTTGGAGCAGCACGTTGACTCTTTGTCAGCACACAAAAAGTTGCACGTGGAGTACTCCTCATTGTTTTCGTTTCTGGACTTTCCCCTAAAAACTGTCGGATAATGGCTACCTGTTCCTATCCTGGTAATGCTCCTTTTAGTTTTGATCAGCGATGGTTCAATCAAAATGCTTTGTTTTCTCCCGGAGGAGGACCTTTTCTTACTTCCCTGTGAGGCAGAGCGGGTCCTCGACTTTCGCACCTTAGAAGCAGGTCGGGATTTTCCACTATATTGGTCATCATGGCGTTGATTCTTAAGTATTTTGCGGTTGTCTTTGCCGGTCCTCGAACGTTTGGAGCATTTCTTTGACAATTTAAAAAATCCTGAAATTTTTTGCTTCATCGATTTTGTTGGATGCTTATTCTTTAGGTCGTATAGTGATTCTCGCGGCCCATTACATTTTTGTACTTGTTCGCTTTTAAGCTTGGCAACAGAGCTTGAATATGGGACAGCGTAGCAGTTATTGCCCCAATCTGAATTTAAATAATTTGGTCGGTCCTTCTTTTTATAGGGTATCTCATTAGTGGCTATCATTGAAGGAGGGGCTGCGTTTTTCCATAGCCTATATGGTACTTCCGAACCAAAGTCGAATAATTTTTTTTTATCAGGAGAGGGTTTTTGACAAGTGATCCGGTCGTGGTTATCATACATTTTATCGAAAGTTACGGACGGTTCTCTTACCAATTTTCTCTGGTGCCTGGGTATTTCATCATCAATGTCGAGATGGTAATTACTGAGAGGTACTTCGTTTTGAATGTATTTTTTGTTCGGTTGTGGAATTTCCTCTACAGTAAAATTGAATTTTATTTTCTCAGGATTTTTGCAAGGCACAGTTCCATTTGCCTTAGGATTATTCTCATGCAGGCTTATAATTGGTTTCGAGATTCTATGATGTTGTGCTGACGCTTCTCTAGCCTTTTTAAGCTGAGTACCATACGGCGGAACTTTTTCAAGGTGGGAATGCCGCCTGGAGCGATTTCTACGACAACGTCCTAATTCCCTAGAGCGGCTTCTAAGACGCCTTTTTGGTAGCTTGGATTGAATTCCATGATTTCCTGGATCATAAGATAGATGGCTTGGTTTATCTGGAAAATTCACATTTCTTATCCTTTCGGTCTCAGTGTTACAATTCCAGAATTCGTTGATTGGGACGCCTTTATCCCTGTATGCCTTATAAGACTTTCTACACTCGTTGCGGATCTTGGCTTTAGGTTGTGAAGAAGGCTTCCTGAACCCCTTCTCACCATAATCTTCATATCCGGAACAATTTAATGGCGAGTATCGAACTTTGCGGCCAAATTCCGATGGATGCTGCGAGTCTCCATAGCGGTCTTCACAATCGCAATCCTTAAAATCATTGCACGATAGTTCTTCTTCTGGGAAATAGGGACTGCAGTCTCTATCAAGTGGTATTTCGTAGGATCTATGATAAGACCCCCGTTTTGGCCTCTGATAAGTGTAATAATCAGCCGGACCTTCAAATGAAGAATCAGTGTAACATTCGGCATCATAGCAATCCCTCGAATCTGGTGGTTTCTTAGGATAATTCAAATCTCTGGATATTTGATCAGGCAGTTGACATTCTTCATTCTGATACGAGTTGAGTGCACACCGATTGTTGTACCCTTCTTCATATCCGTTAGCAGTCTCATAATCTGTTGTGACATAACGATGAGTAGAGCCCTTAGTGGGGCAATGAGAAAATCGGGCTGCATCGGCATGGTTCCACCTTTCATTAGTCGACCGATACTGAAGTGGCCTGCGACTCAAGCCAAACGAAGAGTTTTTTCTTCGGTCAAAAAGGGAACGTTGCCTTCGATTGGATCCCCGATGACCGAAATCATCTCGACTATGGGCATAGAATTCATTTGGTTTCCCATTTGGCATCGTACACTCTCTTATTGAATTGCTCAATCCTCCGCCGGGATTTCGCCATGGAAATGTGTTTGAATACGAGTCAGTGGACGCTCTGCTAATCTCGTTAATCAACTCACGCTTTTCATTACGTTCCTGGCTCCTTGGCGCAGTAATCTCGTTTCGATGGTCGCAGTGCACTCCCCCCGATATATCGACATTGAAAAACATTAATGTCCGCTGCCATTCGTCCCCAAGTCGACTGGTGCTGCTCTCAAATCGGATTACGCTCTGGCTGGTTAGAGTAAATGACATTTTCACCAGCCCTGTGACTCATGCTACCACACCCAACGTTGGTTTAACAGGGAATTTATTTCATATTGATTGTTTGGTTGACAGTTGGTTGCTACTTTTTTCAAATATGTAAGGTTAAATAAAATGTCACTTCGTTTTTAATAATGAAAAGGTTTCCCCTTTTCAGATTTAAAAACACTATTAATTCGCTTTAATTCGTTGCGGTTTAGTTTAAGTGGATAAAAGGCGACCGGTGATTGAAAACGTCAGAAAACACGATTCGCTGTTAGCAGATCTGGCCTTTAATTGCAGGATAATCGCCTGAAATTGCAAACACAAAGGATGTGCCAACACCGCGGCAAACGAGAACGGAAATGGGAATCAGAATGAGAATGGAATGGTCGCCATTACTTCAAGGGTGCTAGAAAATATGTTTTCAATTGCGGAAATATTTCCATTTCACAAATAGATGTGATAATTATTCAGAATGGCGCGAATTTCCATCACATTAAAATTGCAGACAATGGGGGATAGTAAAATGCAGCTAGCGGATAATGAAAAGCGTGTTCAAGTGCGGAAATGCTGAAAATTATTTCAATGAAACACAACTAAGTGCTTTTTAAGTGCCCCCAACGGTGGCACAAACCAAACGGAAATGGACGCTCAGACAAGCTGGGTTGGCTGGGTGGGTGGTTGGCTGAAGCAGGCGGAACAGGCCATGGGACCCTCAAGCCCACCACCATTATAAATTGCCATGTGAAACGACAGAAACTTGGTGTCATACGGACAATCAAAATTCATTAAAATGTTACTAAGATTCCTATTTGTGTGGAATGGCGGCATATCCTCAAAACAGTGTTGTACTAAGTCCATAAGCAGTCCCTGAAATGTCCAGCTGCTGCTTTAGCAAGGATACCTTGAAGTAATAACCGAGCCACCTGTTTGTTTTCATAGTTTTCAACCAAAGAACTTTTTTAATTTATATAAAAATTATTATAAATAAATTTACGCATAAAAAATTGAAATTGAACATTTTTAAATTTGAAATGCATTTAAAAGGTTTCTTAGAAATGATTTAAGTGTACCTAAAAATAATTTTCTGTTGCTAAAATTTAATTTTTTTGAGTGATACTCGTAGTTTGGAGTAGGGAATAAAATTATATTTGACCTTCTGCAGTCTTAATAATTTAATTTGCCAGTTAATTGCATGCGGCTAATTGTGCGAATTGCACCTAAAAGGTGCTATAAAAAGGCCTTCCACCTGTCCGGTGCCCATCAGTGAAAAGGAAATTGGCAAGAAATGTCGTCAGAAAACGAGAAGTTCAGAATCGGCTACTACCGCATCCAGGTCGTCGTCTGGCGTATGCTTGGAGCCCTGGACCTGAGCAATGGCAAATACCTGGGTTGGGCGATGTTCCTCAACGTTTTTGTCTCCATGCTGGTGCCTATGTTGGTGGTATCGCTTGGCAGCTTCGAAACGCCTCTGGAGAACATCACCAACTTCAGCCTGATGATCACCTCGATATCCACCATCCTTAAGTTCGGCTTGTATGTCCTCAATCTCTACAAGCTGGCCGAGATGAGGGAGGTTATAGCCAAGCTGGATAGCCGAGTTAGCGGGGAGGAGCAGATCCGCTATCACCGAAAGATGGCCAAACACCTGCAGCTCCTTTCTAAAGTGTTTTTGGCAACCTACTTGACCGTGATGGTTAACTTGGGGGTCTCCTTCCTGATCCGTAGCGAACGGAGCCTACCGTTTCCCATGTGGTTCCCCTTCGACTGGAAACATTCGACAGTGGCCTATTGGGCAGCAGTGCTCTTTCAGGAGCTAAACATTTCCTTTCAGGTCATGCAGAACTTTGCAGATGACTCCTTTCCACCTCTGGCCCTATTCCTCATTGCCGAACAGTGCCAGTTGCTGATCCTGCGCATCTCCAGCATCGGTTACGGACCGGGATCTAAAAAGGACAATGAGAAGGAACTTGTGAACTGCGTCAAGGACCAGAACGATCTCTACAAGTAACCATTATTTTATTTTCCATAATATATTTATAATATTTGAATACCCAGCTTATTGGAACTCTCGCGCAGCCTCATAACCTGGCCCATGTTGGTCCAGTTTATTGGGATAGCTGCCAACATTGCCTTGAATATGTTCGCCCTGGTCTTCTATGTGGATACAGTGCAGGAGCGCGTTTACACCGTGTCTTTCCTGTGGGCCATGACCTTGCAAACGTATCCACTGTGCTACTACGGAACCATGGTGGCGAATAGCTTCTCAAGCCTTCACTACGCAGTCTTTTGCAGCAACTGGATTAACCAGAGTGGCGTCTACCGCAGTAACATGCTGATTCTGGCGGAGCGCACCAAGCGGCAACAGCTGATACTGGCCGGCAACTTCGTGGCCATCCACCTAAGCACCTTTGCGGCCATCTGCAAGGGGGCCTACTCCTTCTTTACCTTGATGCACGACAGTGTCGACATGTCGCAGAATCCCAAAAAGCCGTGACCTGTAAGCAGGGATAAATCACTAAAAATTTGTTAATTCAAGTAGACGTAACAGTAGCACACAAAATACACTGTAGAAATGAATATATTTATTAATCACCGCAAATATAATATTTAAAGAAAATAAGGCGATGGAAACTATTTTGGGTATCCAGGGACCTGACTTTGTCATGCTCGCTTCGGATTCAATGCAGACCAAGTCGCCAATCTTTATGAAGGATGGTAGGATTTTATATTGCAAAGATAATTGAATCTATTTATGAACCAAATACTACTGCCACCATGGGCGATGGCGGCGATACTCTTCAGCTTACGGACTATATTTCGAAAAACCTGCATCTGTCAAAGATTGCCAATGGATATCTAAGTGCCCGGGCCGGGATTACATTAGGACCAAGAAATACCCCGTAGACATGCTGCTGGCCGGCTTTGATGCCACCGAGGGTCCTGACCTGCACTACATCGACTCCTTGGGGGCAGCGCAGTCCATCAACCATGCGGGTCACTGACTTTGCATTCCTAAATTTGAAATGCATCTCGAAAGTTTCTTGAATATTAATAAAATGTACCTATAAATAAATTTCTTTTTCCAAAAGTTAATCTTTGTGAGTGTTACCCGTAGCGTAGAGTAAGGAATAAAATTTAATTTGTCCTTCCACCGTCTTAATAATTTAATATGTCAATTAGTAGCATGCGGCTAATTGTGCGATTTGCATGTAAAGGTGCTATAAAAAGGACTCCCACATGTCCGGTGCCCATCAGTGAAAAGGAAATTGGCAAGAAATGTCGTCAGAAAACGAGAAGTTCAGAATCGACTACTACCGGATCCAGGTCGTCGTCTGGCGTATGCTTGGAGCCCTGGACCTGAGCAATGGCAAATACCTGGGTTGGGCGATGATCCTCAACGTTTTTGTCTCTATGCTGGTGCCCATGTTGGTGGTATCGCTTGGCAGCTTCGAAACGCCTCTGGAGAACATCACCAACTTCAGCCTGATGATCACCTCGCTATCCACCATCCTGAAGTTCGGCTTGTATGTCCTCAAGCTCTACAAGCTGGCCGAGATGAGGGAGGTCATAGCCAAGCTGGATAGCCGAGTTAGCGGGGAGGAGCAGATCCGCTATCACCGAAAGATGACCGAACACCTGCAGCTTCTTTCGAAAGTGTGTTTGGCAAGCTACTTGACCGTGATGGTTAACATGGCGTTCTCCATGCTGTTTCGGAGCGAACGGAGCCTACCGCTTCCCATGTGGTTCCCCCTCGACTGGAAACATTCGACAGTGGCCTATTGGGCAGCAGTGCTCTTCCAGGAAATAAGCATTTTCTTTCAGATCATGCAGAACTTTGCGGACGACTCGTTTTCACCTCTGGCTCTATACTTCATTGCCGCACAGTGCCAGTTGCTGATCCTGCGCATCTCCAGCATCGGCTATGGACCGGAAACTAAAAAGGACAATGAGAAGGAACTTGTGAACTGCATCAAGGACCAGAACGATCTCTACAAGTAACCATTATTTTATTTTCCATAATATATTTATAATATTTGAATACCCAGCTTGCTGGAACTCACGCGCAGCCTCATAACCTGGCCCATGTTGGTCCAGTTTATTGGGATAGCTGCCAACATTGCCTTGAATATGTTCGCCCTGGTCTTCTATGTGGATACAGTGCAGGAGCGCGTTTACACCGTGTCTTTCCTGTGGGCCATTACCTTGCAAACTTATCCGCTGTGCTACTACGGCACCATGGTGGCGAATAGCTTCTCAAGCCTTCACTACGCAGTCTTTTGCAGCAACTGGATTAACCAGAGTCGCGTCTACCGCAGTAACATGCTGATTCTGGCGGAGCGCACCAAGCGGCAAAAGCTGATACTGGCCGGCAACTTCGTGGCCATCCACCTAAGCACCTTTGCGGCCATCTGCAAAGGGGCCTACTCTTTTTTCACCCTGATGCACGACAGTGTCGAGATGACCCAGAACCCCAACAAGCCGTGACCCGTTTGCAGGGATAAATCACTCAAAATTTGATAATTCAAGTAGACGTAACAGTAGCACACGAAATACACTGTAGAAATACATATATATTCATTACTCACCGCCAATATAAAATTTAACGTAAAGCAAATATGGCGATGGAAACTATTTTGGGGATCAAGGGGCCAGACTTTGTCATGCTCGCCTCGGATACAATGCAGGCCAAGTCGCTAATCTTTATGAAGGATGGTAGGATTTTTTATTACGCAGCTATTTTAATCTTTTCAAAAACCACACCCTACTCTCTCAGATCAGTCAAAAGTCCACCGCCTTTCCGACTTCAACATGATGGCCGCCGTGGGCGATGGCGGCGATACTCTTCAGTTTACGGACTACATCTCGAAGAACCTGCATCTGTACAAGATTGCCAACGGATATCATCTAAGTGCCCGGGCTGCGGCCCACTTCACCCGCCGGCATCTGGCGGATTACATTAGGACCAACACGAGATACCAGGTGGCCATGCTGCTGGCCGGCTTTGATGCCACCGAGGGTCCTGACCTGCACTACATCGACTCCTTGGGGGCAGCGCAGTCCATCAACCATGCGGGTCACGGCTGGGGCAGCATGTTCTGCGGCAGCATTCTACAGAGATTCTGGCATGCAAACCTCACCCAGCCGGAGGCCTTCTGTATCTTGAAGAAGTGCGTGGTGGAGATCCAGAAGCGGCTGATCATCAACCAGCGAAACTTCGAGGTCTTTGTGGTGGACAGCAAGGGAATGCGCAAGATGGAGGCCATCAATCCGGGATCGCTGAGCAACGAGACTCTAAACCTGAGTTGGCAGTGCTGCAAAAATTAAAAAGTGTACTTTAATGCCCAATAATTGTGCACTAGGTTTTGGGCAAACTTTCATTGCGTCGTCGCATGAACAATTCCCCAGGGATTAGTAGATGTCACTGGGCGGATGGGGATGCCGATGCGGCTGCTACATGCCATGGTTGACTGCCGTCATGTATTAGCATATGTGGCCTGTTCTCGTTGTCCATGTGAGCCATCTGTCGCAATATATGTGTTTGCGCAACAGTGACGCAAGAGGGACACTGGAAAAATGTTCCCTAACTTACCGAACCAAATTCGAATGCATTTGAAAATATGTAACATATTTCATAGAGCTTTAGCTCTTAAAGACGAGTATTAAATTTTATGTATAGAACTCTAAATGCCTTTTAATTTTCACCACTTTGTAATTTTCTCTCAGTGCATCCTTCACATATGTGTATGGACTCCGCTGGCTACTGCTACATGAAACGTCAACTGCTGCAAATCGGAAGCAGAAAAGCCAACATGTCTCTATTTCCCATTTGAACAACAGTGTCCGTCAGCATGTCCTTGGCACGGGGGTGGTGGTGAGTCCTCGGCAAAACTCATAAAAATGAGCACGGATTGATGCAGAAATGCACTGGCACTGCTTGTTGCTTGGCCGAGGTCTCAGTCGAGGGTTTTTCTAGCTGTCCAGCGATGGAGCCTGCATTCCGTGCACTTCTGCCGTCAGCGGGATTTGTTTGCTGCCATCCCGTGGCAGCTTCCATTGCTAATTGGCCGCACATGACAAAGTATCGCCAATTGAGCTGCTCTCCCACTTGCAGTGATCGGGGAACCGTGAAATGTCAACAATGACAAAGGAAAGAGCTGCTGGCAGACGGCGCTTACCTGATGGTATGTGGGGAGCTATACAAAATTTAGGAATTGTCCTTTAAGGTTGTCAATGGAGTTTGAAATTAAATGTGTAGTTAATATTTCCCTTAGATTTTACCTGATCTAGAATATTTTTACAAGATATTATATATTTTGTTATGATAATCCTGAAGCCCAATTTACATTTTTTCACCACTTGTTTTTTCTGCAGACCAATTTCATAAATATTTTTAATGTTCGCGGCGAAAATTTAGAAAAATATTGTATAAGCTCGCCATCGCATATATTTTTACATCCATATAATATGCAAATGTAAATATCCTTTTTTAGTGTCCACTCACGTAAACTGCATGCCATTAGAAATTAATTAGCAATTTAATGAAATTGTCGAAAAACATGGCAGAAAAATAAGCATAGACCTCGCCATGCATGGCACTGATTGAAATTTAATTGATTTATGCGAGAACTAATCAAATATTAAATTTAGCAACAAATATAAAAAAAGGAAAAAAGAAAAAATTAACAGTTTTTCACATGCATGTCTTGCTCCTCGTTTTTTTAAGTTTTTCAGTCGCTCTGCGAAGTTTTCCCCCAAGTCGGAGGAAAAACTTTTGACATGCGAGCGTCTCAAATGAACGCGCCTGTCTCAGGACACCTGTCTCCTCTCCACCCACTCCACACCTGAAGCTGTGAAATATATTCACAGCCATGTAGGGGGAAAAACTTGCTGTCTCCAGGATAATGTGCATGTAACCCCCCGAGTTCCTGATGCCCGGAGCCCCTCCCCTGTGGTCCTGCCACCCGGCAATTTGTGACGTTTAAGGGCGCAACGAGGCAGCGACTTCCTGACAGGACATTAACTTTCTCGCATCTTCGGAGTCGCTCCATCCGACTGTCTCGCTGTTTGCTGTTTGCGTGACGACTCTGATGATGATTCATGATGATGATCCTTGCAGTTTCCCTTCCCGCAGGCCCAACTCCCGCCACGCCCACTTTCGTTGTCATTTTTCATGGGCGTGGCATGGCATGGCGTGGGTTAGTTGCCTTTTTCGACAGCCTATTAGTTTTTATTATTTGCTGCAATTAGTTTTTCGGCCTCGTCTGCTCCGGCTCTGGTCTCTTATGACACTTTTCTGCACATTTTTCAACGGAATGAGCGTCATCTGTTGCCGCCAGCCATGTCGTACGGAATACACAAGGAGAAAATTTAGGAAATTTGTGTTTTATATAACCCCTACATATATTTATTGTAGATTTTGTTCCTTTTCGATATTCTTACAGAGTTTACTTAAAGATAATTCTGAGAAAATAAGAGTATTTCTGATTATTCTCTGTACTTCGCAGTTAACTACAATAGTTTTCTTCGAGTGCAGCTGCTTTATCTGCTGTTTTTCTCGCCGGCATTGACAAGAGCCAAACAATGGCCCGCTGCCGGCTGGTATCTATGATAAATTATGGCCAAAAGTCAAAGTCATCAATCAGAGGGCCATGTTTTATTTGCTGCCCGTGGCCATTTGCCATTTGTTTCGGGCCAAAGCCGCTGGCATATGCAGCGGGCAGGACGCGATGTTGAGGATGCGGGAACGAGGGGACAAAGCCGGAGACGGCGGCCAGAAAAGGATTAAATATAAATCGCAGGTGCGTAGACGGCGGACCTGGCAGACCAGGTGTCGGTGGCCGGGCGACAAGCATTTCGATTTAATTTTCATTAAAATTCAGGCATTAAATATGCAAAGGGGAAAATGCGGCTCTACCTCGGCCAAAGCCCATTAAAATTCCTTAAAGACTCCCGGCACCGGCACGACGACTCCGTCACTGGGGCCAGGTGACTCCTTTTCATTCTCGAGTGCTTATTAAAATTGCAAAGGTCCAGGATTTGCGGACATTATGATGCGGTGGCTGCGAATTTATGCCGGCCCTGTCGACATCAGCTGCGCTTTCCTTCCCCGGCTGTTTAATTATGCATTTTTATCTGGAAGTCGTTCGGGCAAAGGCCGAGCCATTTTGGCATTCCGGCTGCCTCAGATGAGGGTAAGCCGCCGCCGTCGCCGCCACCACTGCTCGCCCCTTTGCCACTTGAGGTATGAAAACTGAAAATCCACGGCCTGAGTCCACTATAACCGTACAGAGCCGGTATAAGCCTTCGTTTCCTCGGTGAGCAAAGTGACAGATCCGTCCCACGCTGCGTATACGCGATTGAGCGCATATCGAGCCAGAGCACGCATCCCCCACGAGGCTGTGTATCGATTTACTGCATTGATGTCACTACCAGTTATAGCAGGGGCAACAGCATCATCGAGCTTCAACAATTGACAACTAAAGTTGCAATTACGAGCTGTGGAAATCCTTTTCATCCATAGATACACGTCTTCCCAACCACTCCCACTGTACGGGGATTACCCACAGTTAAGGAAAACTTTTCACGAAAAAACACCTACACGCAGCCCAGCGGTGGGGGGGGGGGGGGGGGGGGGTTTAGTTATGCACGGAAAATGCCTTGGGGAAATTAACGAAAAAGGGAAAATGTTTTAGGGAGACCCTCGTTCAATAGCTTTGTTTTCGGGACGCAGTTTACGGCACCCAGTTACCCCATTTAAGGGTCATTTAAAAAATTTGACTGAATTACACAACGGGTTTGAGTTGCCCTTTGAAAGTCGAATATATTTTTTTATAATAAAGCAGGAAGGGGAATTAAAACAATGAAAGTAATGAAATATTCTTACTTACAAACTTGAATTAAAATTTGAAATTCGTACAAGTTCTTTACTTTGTATGGGAAAATATATTTTATCTTTAAATATATCAATATATCCTTGAAAAACCTTACTCTTTTCTACTTTCTATTTTGAAAACCGAACTTTGTAAAGAAAAACAAGGTATACAGAAATCAGAAAGTTGTTAAATTTCCATGCAATAAAAAAAAAATGCTCTTCCATCACGTACTGTTTGCCACCGGCACCACCATCATGGCCATAGAGTTCGACGGCGGAGTTGTCATCGGAGCGGATTCGCGGACCAGTGCCGGTGGCTTCGTGATCAACCGCGTCGCCGACAAGCTCACCCCCCTCACGGACAAGATCTACTGCTGCCGCAGCGGAGCCGCCGGCGACACCCAGGCTATAGCCGACCTCGTGGCCATCAATCTGAAGTACTACGGAGGCTTAGGCCCCGGCAAGTCAGTGGATGTCTTTATGGCTGCCTGTGCGTTCCGCAACTGCTGTTACCATAGCCGTATGACCGCGCTTGCGGGGATCATTGTCGCAGGCTGGGATGATACCAGAGGCGGCCAGGTATACAGTATTCCGCTGGGTGGGATGATGACGCGCTTGCCCTATTCCATAGCCGGCTCCGGGACGCCCTACCTAAGGGGATACGTGAAGAATCATTACAAGCCCGGCATGAACCTGGAGCAGTGCATCGAGTTGGTCAAGACGGCTATCCGGGCTGGCATGCGATTTGATACCAGTTCGGGGGGAGTGGTGCGCATTGGAGTCATCGACAAGGATGGCATCAAGCGACGCATATATAACAAAACAGATTGTAGTGAACCCGAGGTTCCAAGCAGTCAGAGCCTTTCTTCTCTTATCTCTAGTGAAGAAGAGGCTTTAAAGTGTCAGGGGTCTTCAACATGAGTTTTTTCCTAATAATATTCATGTTCATTTATGTTTATTATGATGTGTTTATATTATTAAGAACTACAATGCTGATTCTGCCTTTTCGAAATTGTTAAATGAATCGTAAATCAACAATGTTTAAAAATTACAAAAAGTTTATCTATGGTCATGGTGTTCCTTTTGGTTAGTTGTTTACAAATGTCTAAAAATGTACATAATGTATCTGTAGGATAATCTTTCTGCAAAAATTACAGCTTGCATTTCAAACAAGTTTGGCTGCCGATAAACGGCCTATAAATCAGACACTTGGCCGGCGATCGCGTCAATATTCGCCTTTCATGCAACCAATTTTATTTCGCTGCGCTCGACGGGCATAAATCACGGCTCCTGATGGCCAAAACGGGGTGGAATGGACCGAGGATGGAGGATGCTGTTTCTGCAACAAAATGTCCCAGCATTAAACACCAGCGATGGCATAATTTATGGCAATGCCGGATTCCGGGCCCGCGATGCCCGGAGATAGATGTGACATCGGCAGTGACCATCGTGACATTAATGCTGCCCTTCAGGCGTGAGCTTTCGGATGCTAATGGATGGCCATCCCGAAATTAAAGAGTGCGTCGCTGTTTTAATTCTGAGCCTCAAAGCATTCATAATATATGTCTAAGTAAGATTTAATACTAACCTCTTGGTAATCGTTGCATAAATAATTATCATAAATGTTTACTTTTATTCTGGAATAGATATTCTTAAACTTTTGACATGATCTGGAATGCATCTGCGTAAAAATTGTTTAGTATTAAGACTAGGGATACATACAATCCTTCGAAATGAAGTCATGAAACGAAATCTAGTGGAGATGGATGTTAGTTACCCCATACACCAATAGTTCTGATTTATTTTGAGGCTTAAGTCATGTTTGTTGGGGTGTTTTATGAAAAAGTTTTAATAACTCGCTCGGAGTGCATTCTAAAATATTTTCGCACCTCATGCCGCCACTCGCTGCCGACAGTTGTAAGCCAACATTTTCCCTCGACCATTGTTCGGCGGAAAAGTTCATATGTCCGTGGGATGGACTCGGAATCCCTTTCCTGCAGCAGTCCCAAGTACATCCATGTTGATAATCCCACTTCACATACTTTTACCCATCCGCTCCACGCACTGCATGTATTCTGTATGTGTGTGCGAATCGAGCGAAAAAATAAGGGGGATGAGGCATCGGGCGACGGCATAAAAAGTTGCAGTTAAACTTTTCAGCATTTGTCAGAGAGTCAGAGGATTTGTTTGCCTTTGGGGCTGGCCAAAGCCAACATCCTGCCAGCTCCGGAGCTGGGACTTAGCCTCCATCAGTCCGTCCATACGTCTGTTTGTTTGTTTATTTTGCCCGTACGTCCCACTATTTGTTTTCTTTCCAATTTTGTAATTTCAAACTTTTTCTATTGATTTCTTGGCACGCATGAACACCTTGGGCAGCAACGACAGCCGGCAAAGTGGATTCAATTTAAGTTGTGGGGGAATCCCCCGCGATGACCATGCGTGGCGGCAATGCACACAGGCAAAAGAAGAGTCCATAAAAAGAAAGCTGGAAAAATGAGAAGGAGTGAGAAAAGTTTCCAATGCACTTAACACTCTGTTCGCAGGCGAGGCAGGAGGAGGATGGCGTGAAGGAAAAACTGTCAATGGCATTGGCAACACATTTATTAATGTGTCAATCGGATTGAAGACTTGCCAGAGCCAAAAGCGAACGATAAAGTTTTCATCCGGAAAAGGATCTGCGGCTAGGATAAGAGTTTTCTTTCCTGCAATTAAATTCTATCATTTGAATTGAGAAACTATCATCTATCTAGCCTTAATAAAATATTACAATAGCCCCAAATTGAAGCAAACTAAGATTTTCGATAGGAAAAAAAGGAAAGGGGGGGTTTCCTATCTGATCCCTGGCCCATGTTAATCAATTTTCCACAAAAAGAAAACAAATGGAGGCATTAGGAACCACAAAACGATTACATGACCCGGTCGTCTCCCTTCCAATTCCCAGTCGCTGCGGAATTGTAATTATTCGAATTGTTACTCGTCGCTTGCCTAATGACTATTAGCTAAATGAAAACATTGCGTGCCGGCGACATTTTATTCGAGTGCACCACCCGCTCCACCCGATCCGCCAGGAGCAAATGGAACCACCGGGGACCGAAGCTTTATTTGCTATATTTCATGCCTGCCTGCACTTATCTCCAATTGTCCATCGGCCGGAGCGGCCCGAAACCGCCGACTGACTCCGGCCAATGTAATTTGGCTTGGTCGGAGCTTCGATTCCACTTTATGTTCTAATTACTTGCACAACACAAAAACGCCACTTCAATTTGAATTAGAGTGAGTGTTGGCCGCCTCCTGTTCCCGGTTAAGCCCTTATCCTGGCCACAGTTGGCGCCACAACTTTTAATTACAGCAGCACAAAATTGCAGATGCAGTGGCGCAGTCGCCCGGTAGCCACCCACTCTCCATTCCATTTCTATTCGTATTCCTATTCGAAATCCCTGGAATCCAATGGCGAATCCAAAAAGCATATTAATTGCGCGTTGCGTAGGCGTCGCCTGTAATGGTCTATAATCGATTTAAGCACTGGCATTATGTGGCTGAGGGTCTAAATTGCAATTTCGTGTATGACAAATGGGTTTTTGGGTTTTCGGGATGTTACACTCAGAGCTATAAACCAAAGTGGACGATGAAATCGCCTGCAAAGTCGTTGAATACTGTACCTTAAAGTGTAATTAAATTCAGTGAATAATAATTTCATGTTTGGGAACATGTTAGATATAAAGTTTCAGACTCACAGCAAAGTTTCTTAATTTTGTTGTCTCCAAATATAGTTAAATAATTTTGCCAAGTGCATTTAACTGATATTTGTAGTTGGGCAAGTCCTGCGTAATGAAATTCCCACTTTAAATAGAGTTTGCTTGGCTGCCATTTTTACAAAGGGAAAATCCAATCGATACTCGCATTCATCCAGAGTATTTGGGCACTATATCTTTGCGTTCTGCCCCAAGTTCACTTCCAATTAGAAGCTGTTGCGTGTAGCAATTGACCATCAAAATCAGTCCAAAGGAGACAATCGTCTCCCCCCAATCTGCATGGCCACAAGTGTGCGAATGGCCTGGATGTGGGGTGACTGTGTGTGGCTTGAAATATGTATGTATGCAGGTTCAGATATATAGTCCATATAGTGAGCCACCCAGGGCTCGTTATTGTTGCCGCTGGCTTCGCCGTCAACTGCAGCTGGTGGTGGCTGCACCACAAAATTCAACGCAATTTGTAAAATGAAATCGATTCAATTGATTGTTGACTTCGACAAACACCCCCCAAACACACACATCCACACACGCTCACTGACACATGCATTGTGTAACACATACACACATCACTGGGAAAAAAATGTTTCGATTTAATTGAACTGTGAACCTAAAAAATATGGCAAACTTTTTGATGCCCTTGCATCGCTGTAAGGTGTTAATTTAATTCGATTAATTTATGCTTTCTTGTCTACTATTTTAAGAGACTATTTTAAGAGACCAATGCAAAGAAAAAGCTTTTGACTAAAATAATAATATTAAAAGCTGGTTATATTCCATATATTTCTAGGTATTTAAGTAAAGCAATCAAATTTTCTCTCTGTGCGGGACCATCATTCTGCAATGGGATGAGTGGGAAACGAGCGGGCAAGGAGTAATGCCGGGCGACGTCGGTGACAGGTGTCTGAGGGTGGACGTGTTCATATCGTTGTCGTCCTACGTCCTGCGTCCTGCGTCCTGTGTTCTGTCTCTCTGTGTGTGCACTGCACTTTGCTTGATTAAATTTCAATATTTACTAAAATGTCGCCGAACTCTTTCTGACAGCTCTGTAAATTTCATAACCGGAATCGACATAAAATATGGTCAACTGTGTGTAAATATAAGCTTGACAAGCGCATAAGTTGACTCAAATGGCTCGCCTTTTTTTATATCCGTCGCCTTTGGCCGCTTGTAATTTGTTACAGTTTGTCAAGTGCTTACAGCAACAAATAGGGTATAACCCTCTAGATTTAATGGATAACTGATGTTTGGATCTGCTGAAAGCATCAGATGGCTAAAGCAATTACTCAGCGGAATGGAGGACAGGATTAATGCTTTGCTTTTGCCCATCAGTGTGATTCATTTCCAATAATAATTTTCAAATACAAAAATATACGAGCTCACAAAAAGAAGGAGGAATATTTTTTCTGGTATTATTTATGGTTTCGCTGATTGATTAATTGAAGGTCATTAAACACCTTAAATAATCTGAATTTCCTGACATACATAATATTTAGGGGAATACTTTAAAAGGAATTTTAAGTATAGATAAAAGTGAAAGAAATAAACGCCAAGTTCTTAAATTGTAAATCTTGTTTGCTTTTGTTTTTAGAGCATAACACCTAAAGGGTGAAACATTCAAGACCAGGTCTAGTTTTATTTTTAAGAATAATGGATTCTGGCATTAAATCTGAAGAAGAATGTTGCCAGAGCGATGAGTGAGTTCTCCTCGTTGTTGTGCTTCTTCGCCTTATTAGTAAAGTTTACAGAGAAGAGTACAAGCTGAAGGACTGCCTGTCGGAGGACGACAAGCCCGTTGAGAAACTGTCCTACCTGAATAAGCTCTTTGATAAACTGGTCCTGGGTGAGTGTGAATCCAATTCTGGGGACTCGGGCGTTGAGAAGCTTAAAACGGAGACCCCTACACCCGTGGAAGGTTACATTCAAAAATTCTTCAGCAAACCCACCGATATATGCTGGGAAGAGGCCTCGAAGAAGGGCGATCCGGTGGGACCCGACTCTGAAATCGACTATGAAGCCTTCTTCGAGGATTTGAGCAAGCTGGCAGAGGTGGAGAAGAAAATCCAAATGCTCTACAGACCTTTCATATGCGTTATGGACTTCAATTGCCGGTTCAACTTGTACGAGCTGGGCATTTTGATGCCCGATACCCGTTTCGATCCGGGCATACATCCCTCCGTGTCCGTTAGGCTGCACAATATCTTTGCCCAGGTTAAGATATACGCCGGTGGTAAGATGGTGGCCACCGCCCTTTCGGCTGACGCGGCCCGAACTGCCATATTCAAGGTGATCCGGATGGTGCAGGAGATGGACTACAAGCCGGACATCAAGGCCTTCAGCAAGAACATCGTGCATGCCACCTTCTGCATGCCGTTCAAGCTCGATGTGAAGCTGATGGCCCAACAGAATGCGGAACAGGTTACCAGTAATCCTAAGAAGCGACCTTTCATAACCTACACCACCGAGAATGCGGGCGTAAGATTCGCTATATTCCCCACTGGCTTCGTCGTGGTCCTTCACTCCAATTGTCACACCGAAACCCGGGCGGCCATTGCTGAACTGTTGCCGATCTTGGTTAAGGTACAAAACGGATATCCCACGGCAGGGGAACTCCAGGGATCGGTGGGAGGGGATGTGACCTACAAGTTGCTGTGGGAAAAGAAACTGGACGATGACAAGGAAGGGCTCTTGCTCTATTCGTGACTTGAGGCAGCCTAGATTATTTTAATTAGAAATAAAAATGTTATTACTAATATTTTTAATGTGCTAATTAGCAAGGACAAAATCAAGTCTTAATCGGGATATTATGACATCCCCAGTTTCCGTTTGCTCTGTGATATCCTGCGAACATTTGTCATAAAGCAAAGTTCTGCACGTGCCCTGTTTACACTCGCCGGCAAGCTGGGCAACTTGTTTAAATACGTGATTTATTCGGCCGCCAGCTGCTGAGCGACCACCAAACAACCAAAGACACTCCACTACAGCTAACCACGGGCAATGTAGGGATGGTTAGGACGGTGTAGGGCCTAGGCCCGGGGCTAAAGTTACTCCTCCGTGGAGCGACTGAAAACAAGAAACAAATGGCCAAAGAAGTTGCAACTGAAGCTGCAACAGGCGCATACATAAATAAGGAAACATTTTCGCACACTTGCCGGAACTTTTCCGGGGAAAATGTCACATTATGCGGAACAAGTTGCCGCCTTAAACACGTTTCCGACGTGCTGCAGCACCTTTCCAAGTGCTCCGGACTTTTCTGGGAACTTTTCGGTTAAAAATATTACGGGAAGTCATATATAAAGAATTTAAGTAATTTCTAAGGGACAAAAAGAGGAGGTTTGCCTTCAAATTATTGCTCATCAAATTTTTATCCACCATTTTCAACTCATTCTAAAATTGCATTTTTTTAGATCGATATTTCTTCTCTCATTTAAAAGTGTACAAAGAAAACTTTGTTCATTAAGTGAGCACACATCTTCCATGGCATTATCGGTGGCTTGTAATCTTTCGAATTTCAGTGCTTCCACACAACAAATTGAACAAAGAAACTCCATCACATGTACCAGGCACGAGAGCGCCAGGGGATATCCGATTGGGACAAAAAGAAATTACGATGGAAGAGCAAAATAATACGCAATTTATCTATTTTTGAGGTAGGCAAACTTCGATGGCCCTAAGCGCTTTTGGCCAAAAATTTTCGGAGAAAAAGCATCAGAAGGCGAAGGAGGAAAACTACCGATACGATACGATGGCGATGGCGATGTCGATGGCGATGTGCTGATGTGGTGGTAGCAATCGGGCAAGGGAATCCGGGGAATCCGATTAAAAAGTTGAACCATCAAAGTTTAAGAAAAGGGGGCGGGCGTTGGGAGACGAGAGATAGAGGGACTTGCGTTTTATGAATTATGCATTCTTGCCCAGGGACTTTTTGCTTCAAAGCTGAAAATTATCCACTCGCCCGGCTAACGAAAAGGGTTGCGGTTGCCTTTGAAGATTAGACAACTTTGCCAGAGTAACTGTTTTCGCATTTATAAGAGCCCATAAACTGCATAAGCAAAGAAACCGTATTGAATTTGAAATGTTCTCTGTCCGGGAACTCCCCCTCTCTCATAAGGATTTAATAATAGTGCGAAATGTCAGCAGATAGTTGCCATTGCCCGCTTCCGTCCTCGCTTCCGTCTGCGGTCAACCGCAAAGATTTTACACTCAAAAAGGTGTGGCAAGTGGACCTTTGCAATTTTAATAACTTCTCAAAAGTGGCAAGCTCGTTCGTTAACCAGCAGGAAAGCACTGGACAGGACAGGACAGGACAGGACACACTCTCCCAGGTGCTCAACAAGAGCTGCACTAAAAGACTTTTTGCATATTTAACAAACTGGAATTTAAATGAAAATTAATCCCAGTCCAGAGGCTGTGGCTGCCCCCCGTTCCCGCAAATGTGTTTGCTTTGAAAAACGAAACTGCAAACGAATAATTGCTTGCGGAATTTCTCACGTAAATGATTCGTTTACCTTGGAAACCGGAAAAACATATACAGCTTTTCAATTACGCCGAGCTGAAGAGGTTCTCTGGGGATGGGAATGTGCAAAATATAATGCCAATGCTCTCAAAAATATCCCTTATCATTCCACTTGTCCTCTGTCAATAAAATGCGTATTTCTCGGGAATTGGGGGGTGGAATACATAAATCTAAAATTCCAGGCGCCAATAAATTTTCATTTTGATAAACCCCCATAAGCCTTTTCATGGCCGAAAACAAACTTCTGTGATTTATGAAGTTCTCGGCTACTGCTCGACTCCTTGGGCAATAAAACACAGAGTCCCATCACTGCCATCTATGGACACGATACAAAACTTTTGGTTTATGCCGAGATCCTTCCGCTCCTTCCGCCCCTTCCGCTCCTCCAGCTCATTTTCGAGCTCATAAGTATACCGATTTTAAAGACTCAATTCTCACGACCGAAAAATAAATAAGAATCCACTAATCTTTATGAGCCAAACGAGTGTTTTTCTGCCCATAAAAATCTAAAAGTTTTCTCGCAAATAAACCGAAGCGCCAAAGCGTACCGTATATTTTTAGTGTTTGGTAAAAAAGCGAAACAAAACAAACTTCAATAAAAAGCGTTCGTCTGTTAATACAATTTTCATAAAAATCATCCATTTAAATTACAATAAAATTGTGTTTTTTCGCAGTTCGGGAACAGCTTGTCCTGATGTAAATCCATAAACAAAATGAGACATGTTCGCCCTCTAATGTTGCTGATTTTCGCATGCTGCGAGGGTTAGATTCCTATAACGATGGGGGGGACATGTCATCATGCCTGACATTTGCGTCAGCTGGCGATCAAAGTCAAATTAAATTGAAACAACTTTTCGACGTGGGTCCTTTGCCGCACATATTGCGCATGGAATTTGATACTCGCTGTGAACAAAGGGAATTGTTTAATGCCAATTATGGATTTCGTTTTTTGTCGCTTTCCCCGGAACGTGACCAAATAAATTGAGCAAAAACGCCGAAATACTAAAGCTAAACCAGTGCCACCGCTTTTTGCCATAATTTTGTTAATGGCATCCATGCACAATGCATGCGATTCCTAATCCCATGATTATTCGGGTATTTATTCACAAACGTATTTATCTAATTTGCATTTACATTAATCGATTGACTTTGGGTTCCATCCATTCATTTATTAATGTGTTAATTAGCGCAATTACTGTACCGGCCAACACTGCGTATGCGCGATGCCCCAAGAGGCGAAAGGTAGTTTCCTAATTCAGTTGTATAGATAATGTCGGCCACTCGATACAACCTGCGAAGGAAGGCCTATAGGTGGTTTATCCATGGCTCTTTGCTCTGTGTTTATTTCTCCTGCTGTTTCCTCGATCTGGGTTCATTCCGGTATTCTCGAAAGGGTGAAAGGCTGCGAAAACGTAGCACCTGCTGGCAGTGGACTGTCGTAGCTATGTGCATAAAACTGGGCCTGGTCTTGCTGGAGTTTCCATTTATTTTGGTATGCTTTGGCTTCCTGCACTTGTTGCTAATCGGAGATTCCAGCCAGTTCACTGAAAACAATACCTACTACTGGGTGCACTTGGTCTCCATAGTCGTAATGGCCAGCATATCCACCCTGCAAATGCTGTGGCTCAGCCATAGCTCAGCCTACAGTTCCCTCGTTGTATCTATAGTAAATCGAGTGCTTCATATCAATCGCATTGTGAGGAGCAATTTTGGAGATGATCACTTCTACTCTGACGACTCGCTGGTTCTGCTCTTCCTGCTGAAGGTGGTCCTGACCCTACACCACATTCTGGCTCAGTACAGGCCACACGAGAAGAATATGATAGGTGTTCGATTTCATACCGTGAATGTGATCTTATTTGAGATATTTTACTGTTCCTACATGCTGTATCAGTTGTTGTTTTTGGGCTGGCAGCGGACCCTGCTGGCCTTCCTGGAGTCCTATATCGCACTTGTACAGAATCGAGGCTCTCCCACCGCGAATTACTACCGCAAGGTTATAGACGTATTCGATATTTACACCCAAATGGGTGGCATCCACTTTCGGGTGACCAGTGCTTGGCTAAGGGTCTCCTCGATGATGTTCGTCAGCGTGTATTACACGGCCCACGAGGCCACCTATACCTTCTACTGTCTGTTCGCCATGTCCGAAATATCCATATTTACCCGAGCCTATCTGCTGATCCTGAATAAAGTTGGCACTTGCCTGCATCCACTCGTTGCCGTTCTGCTAATGGGTATGGCCAGCGATCGATTGAAGCATTTTGAGGCTCAACTCTGTGAAAGGATCTTCCTTATTGAGCTACTGCACTCAGGGGACGACATTTTTATTCTGCAACAGTTTGCCAGGCTCATCGGTTGCAAGGTGAGTTTGTAACTTAGAATTATTCAAAAACAAATAACTTGAGGATGTACCTCAGCATCAGAGCTTCCTGCTGCAGCAACATTCATTTCCCATTCGTAACTTCATCTGGAACCGGGGCTCCATCTGCGATCGAGATCTGGTCTTTGACATCTTCGTTTATCTTATTATCAATGCCACTACTTATCTGCAATTTTTGATTGGTGATAATACCAGTATATGTGAAGAAGTTCTGTGAATTGAAAATATATTTGTAATTAGATAATAAAAATATGCCTGAAGGCCTCAGTCGCTCTGGCTTCAAATAATTGTAATAAGTAAATTTAATTTGTTATTACAATAAAAAATAATAATAATAATAATAGATAATAAAAATAAATAATTAAAGAAGACCTGAAAGCATTAACATTTAAAAATAAAGAAGAAAAACAATGCATATATAGGCATTAAAAAGGCAAAAAAAAATAACTCCAGTGTATCAACTAGCTGAGTCATAAGATTGATAATTTAACTGATGGATGGTTAAATAGAGTGCCCTAAAACGTAGCTCCAATCAGTTGCAACATGAAGTCCTTAGAGTGTCTTACTCGTCGATTCCTTATTGGAGCCTTCTGGCTAATGGGCTTGGTGCCACTGCCACCGGTTTCCCAGCTGTGTTGGCTGATGCTGTCACTCGGAATCCGCTGCTGTTGGATAGTCTATATATCCTACTTGCTGGGCGTCGGCTTCAGCTTCGAATCGGTAGCCATCGAGAGTGTGGGCAATGTGGTGGGCACAGCGCTGTTCATGGGCAACTCCGTTCTGGGTCTGTTGCTCCTGCTGGAGAGTGTGCTGAAGCAAAGGACGCACACTCAGCTGGAGGATTTGCGTTTTCAGTCAGAGTTGCAGCTCCAGCGGCTAGGAATGTTTGGAAGACGTCGCCAGGCGGGCTACCTTTTGGCCTTGATAGGTACCCAGCTCACTTGCGACCTTGTCAGACTGGCCATCAATGGTTCGGGAGTGGTATCGCCCGTTTTCGTCATCTCCCTGCCATTGACATGGCTGCTTCGCTTTCGCTACGTCCAGCTGGTGCAGCACGTCATGGATCTGAATCAGCGATCCCTGCAGCTGAGGCGTTCCCTGCTATCCCTTGCCTCCGGCAACGATCTCTGGCAGCCGTACGGAGTGCTGGAGTGCCGCCAGCTCCAGACGCTCCGCACCACCTACGAGCGGATCTTCGAGTGCTACGAGGCACTCAGCGACTGCTACGGATGGGGCATGCTGGGACTCCACCTGCTGACCAGCTTCGAGTTCGTGACAAGCGCCTATTGGATACTCACGGGCCTGTACGAGAGCCAGAACCAGAACATGCTGAGTCTGATCTTCAATGGAGCCACCGCCATTGATTTTGGAACTCCCATTGCCACTTTATTTTGGCACGGCGATGCGGGTGCCGAAAATGTAAGTTAAAGAATTGTTTAGGACTTCAGGCTTAAGTGGACAATCAATCAGCGCCAGTCCCTCACCTCGATACATGAGTCTGTCGAGTCAGAGCTAATTAACAGTGACAATGATGAATTGGCAGTTAGCTAAGTACTGCTCGGGCCTCTTTCCTGTCAGTAGCCATGTTTCCTCTGACCAGATTACAAGTCACCTCGCGTGCTGTCCTCAAGGTGCTTCACCTTGTCCTGTTGGTCTTCGCCCTGAGGCCCAGTCGATTGCCACGTTCGATTCTGTGGATTCGTTTGATTGGTTGGATGTCCGGGTACATTTTCATTTGGATCCGGAGTTTGCATGTGGCTCAAACGATGGATTGCAATTTGGACTGCATGCTGAGACAAATGCTGATGGTGTGCCAGACGGCATCGCACGCTTTTCTGGTGGTCAGCACATTCATCCAAGGTTTTCGCGCCAATCAGGAGCATCCGGATGAAGTGACCATCATATTTGAGGCCTCAGATCCTTGGGTTGCCTTCACGGTCCTGGCGATGCTAGCGCCAATGCTTGTAGTTGAGTACATGGTGTGCTCCAATCTGCCTGGCTATGAGCGTCGCATCTGGATCTATCACCTGAAAACCCTGCCCAGTTTTGTGGCTTTGCAGCTGCAGATTGTGTCCTTTATCTCCGAGGTAATGGAGGTGAACATCCGCGTACGTTTGGCCAAGCTTCATCTGGTGGTTCTGGCCAGGGAGCTGTCCAGCCGCTGGCCTCAGTGCAAATATCAACCAGATTTCTTGGATCGGCAGAGCTATCGAATCGAAGCTCTGAAACGAAGCTACAACGAACTTCACCGTCTGTACGATCGGATCAACGCCACCTTCGGCATTAGCCTGCTCATCATCATCATTGTTTTCTTTGCCGATTTTGTGTGCAATTCCTACTGGCTCTTCGTGGATGTTCGGACTACTTCGAAGCATCGGCTCAATGCCATTATCATTAAAATGGGGTTTATTTTCAATGTGGCCCTGCAGATGTCGGCTGCTTGCTGGCATTGTCAGCAAAGTAACAATCTTGTGAGGAGATTTACCTCTGTATCTCCAATTAATTGTATTTAATGGAAGGTCTTTTCTTTCAGGGCCGCCAGATCGGTTGTCTCATTTCCAAATTGGTTAAACCCCAGGGCAGCAAGCGATACAATGAGCTAGTAAGCGAGTTCTCACTGCAGACACTGCATCAGCGCTTTGTGGTCACCGCCAAGGATTTCTTCAGCCTCAACTTGCACCTTCTCAGCAGCGTAAGTAAATGTTTCAGATTAAAATTGTATTTATTTAAAAGTCTGTTCAGATGTTTGCAGCTGTGGTTACTTACCTGGTCATCCTTATACAGTTTATGTTTGCTGAGAGGAGTGCAGGGGGTCATTCGGGATAAGTATCTGTAGAGGTTTCAAAACCTATTTTAAAATATTTTATCTAAATACACAGTGAGTCTTTTCGTAATATCTGGCTCCGAGAACTGCTTTTAAAACAAAAGAAAAATAATTGTAGCATAAATAAATAGTTGTTTGTGAAATCGCCTAGCAATGTTTTGTAATAAATCAATATTTTATGGTTTTTTAATTGCAAGCTTCCTTTATTGTCTATAAAATATAAATTTAATATCCCTAACAACATCCCCCAAGACTCTATAGGGTAAGTTTGCAACCCCTAATAGAACTATTTAAATGTATGATGATTTAATTATGAAGCAAACACACACAGACACAAACTTTGAGCTGTCTATCTTTGTCACAGCTTCCCACCATAAGTGTGTGTAGCTGAAGAGCATAACCCTAATTATTTATGCCGCCCACGACTTGGGAATGGGTCGGCTCTCGGAGCTGCGGGGGACTCGAGCTAAAAGTTAGATTGCGCAAAGTTTTATCTTCGCTTTCTTAAGCGCATTTTACAAGGCAAAAAGGATGGGGAAAGGATGTAAGGGGGCGGCGGTGGGCAAAACTACTTCACGCATATTAAACTGACATTTCACAAGCAGAAAACTTTTTCTAATATGCAAATTCATGCCAAATACCAGAGAACGGGATAAAACAGGCGCACATCCTTGAATTAACACGTGCGAGTTCGCATTAATTTGTGTAAACGGGTGTTGGAACTGCTCGGGGTTAGGCGGAAGATATATATAGTACTATATAGTAAGATCCGCAGATGGTGGAGAGCAGTTTTTGTCGTTAGCTATGCAAATGCCGAGCCATGTAAATAATATTTACCACACTGGCAGATGCTCAAGATGTAACTGTGCCGCCACTTCTGGCCCCGAATTAGCATATAACAACTGCAACAGTCGCTTATAAATATTTATAAGACGACCGGATTAGCACTACGACTGCGTACATAATTTTTTTTTTACTGCTTAAGTTACTCGACTTGGGTATGACAATGTAACAATTGGTTGCGACTTGCTCCTAATTAGTGATGGAAAGTTAAACGTAACGAAGAACGTAAATAATAGAACATTTACCCTAAATGATTTAGGGTATTTTTTGTTATATTCAATTGCTTTTCAATTTTACAAAGCTTATAGATAATTTCTAAAATCATTCATTGTCATATTTGTGTGCTTTTTGCCTTTTACTATTTGTTTTGTAAACGCACCTGCTCAGCAACGGAATCGGGCCTCTGGTATTTGCAATTTGTGCTGTTACGTGCCGATAATTTGTGACGTTTTCCGTTTGTCATTCCAACCGCACGACATGCCCACAGCCGAGTCACTCCTCTATTTGGAGTCCCATATTGGACAATGATGCTGCTGGCCTTGTTCTGCGGCCCGTACTCATTTTCTATATAATTTTCCTAATTCAATTTGTAGTGATTTGTTACTCCATCTGAGGCCTAATCTCAATTGTTCTTATTAGCTGCAAATTTAGTTTTAAATATAAATTTGGTGGATATATTTTCACACGGATTGAACGGCAATTTCCAGACCAATTAATCTAGCTTGTGGCAGTTGTTTGACCCAAGTCATGCATGGCTTCAAGATTGTCTGGCTCATAACGCACCAGGTGGACGTGTTAAGGGGGCCAGTTCTGTTTCTCCCGAACATTGAATACCCTGCATAGACTTCACTTGCCCGGTATCGGCACGGTAAGGGTGCCATCCCACCTGGATAAAATAGTTGATGAAGTTGTGGCACTAAAAGGGCGGACATATGTATGAGATTGGAGACACGTAGCACCCAATCTCTGGCATCTGCGTTTCCACAAATCAGCACGATAGAGCAAGCTAGGGTTACCACACTAAATCCTCCCCCGAAACCTTATATAAGTGTGGCTTCTCAACATTCAAGTGTAAAAAATAGTACAATTCGATCCATCAAGAATGTGCCATATTTTTCATATACAAAAACTAGGTCACCCTTAAAGTCTACCCGAATTATGCAGATGTGTTTTAGTATAAAATAGGGCTATTATTCTCTAAAAGCAACTGTTTTTAGTAAAGCTATAACTTCGAAACAAAACATCTTAAGTGTTGAATAATTTATTTCCCGAGAACTTTACAACACTGACCAGAATATCTGCCAAGATGACAGGTATATTTTCTTCTTTCTGGAAACTTTGGTATCGTCTGTGCCATATTTATTTAGAGCTCCAGAAAATAAATGGATCCGCAAAAGGTTTGCTTGACTTTCAAACACGAGTTCCTGAACCTGAACCTGCATTTCAACCTCAACAGGAAAACGAACCTCCGCCACCATGGGAATCGATGCAGGCCCGGCCGCGTGATCCCTCGGAACCGCTGGACGAAATCGAAGCCAGACTGGTAAAGGTCTTCAAAGAGAACCACATTGTGAACGATCGCGTGGCCTCCCAGGAGCTGGAGATGATCTCATCAGGGTCCATCTGCAAGAAGTGCCTGCTTTTCAAAAGCGTCTGCAGAGTCATCGGACACCAAGTGAAGAAGAACGAGGCGGTGTCTCAAGCTAAAGAGTCCAACCCGATTCCCTAAGCCTATTCCATATGGGGAGTGCCTGTCTCCTCGAGTGAAGTTTCTAGTCAAGTCGAAGCTCAAGGCACTAATGGCAAAAGTACAATTATGCTACGACAATATTTGTGATAAATAAAACATAATGTGATTGATTGGCTTTAGGTTTTTGATTAGTTATCGTGAAGAAACGGACTTGAATTTATCGGAAACCCAAAGTAGGTTCAGTTCGTGCAGTTCGGCATGTCCAATCTAGCTCCATCCATGAAGACTGCTATGCAATCACCATTTAAGTTTTCTGCTTCGTGATGAGTGGGATCTAATTGCCTTTTAGTGAATTATTAGCCAATCCAACTTTTTGGACTAATAGAAACTTGCATGCATGAATATTTCATCCACTTTACAAACTGTTCAACTTTTTTGATGAATTTTCAATTTGAAGGCGGCTTTGTCTTCACATACAGCCAAAGGCAGCGAATCATTTTTTGGTCATAGTAAGTGGGGGTTTTTGGGCAAGTTTTTAAATATTCATAAAATTTGAACAGACACAGAACTTTGGAAATTAAATTAGTCAAATGAACAAAAGTTCATTTACACTCCGTATACGAGGCTCGGTTGCCCATACTTACAGAATCTATTGTGTGTGCGGCAAGTCCAAGCCCCAAAAGTTGGAATAAATTACTAATTAATGCAGGAGAGTATCTATTTTGGGCCATGTGTGTGTCTGTATGTGGGTTTGTGTGTTACGCCGCCCACTATCGCATAATTCAGTCCCCTGTTTTATAGTTGGCAATCTATTGCGATTTGTTGGTTCGTTGGAAAATATGGTTTCCCTGCCCTCTTTGTCATGCCCTTTTTGCATTGGTCGCAGTGTGCGAAAGCGAAATTGAAGTTTTATGCTAATTTTACCATTCCATCCAGCTCTCTCTCTCTCTCTCTCCTCCACTGTCCTGTCGCTCTCTCTCATCTGGTTGAGCCCAGGACCTTATCTAGTTGTCGAGTCCTGTCAACACAAGGCATTACAAGGCAATTACGAATTTGTTTATGGCTCGGAATGCTCTCGTCGACTTGCCACTTGGCCACAATACTCGTAGATCTATCTAGCGCAGCATGAACAGACCACAGAGACGAGACGCATATTCAAAACGTTTCGAGAAAACCTAGAAAAAATATCATAGATTTGGATTTGCTTTGAACGTGAATTTACATATGTGGACGCAATCGCTGTCGGGTGTCAGTCAAGGTAATTTTGGAAATTATTGGTAAAATCTAAACCAGCATTTAAAAACATGACATTCTAAAAGTTAAGTGGGTCTTTATTAAACATTCTAGAACCAAGTCATATATAATTCTAGGCCACTGCTGCCTTAGGCCATGAATTAGGCAGTTTCTTTGTATATGCACTTCCTTTTCTTTCTTGTTTTGAAACAAAAATTATGTGTCCTGTAAAAAAAATTATTCACTGCAAATGCATATTAAAACAATAAAAATTATAATAAAAAATCGAATACAGATTATTGTGTTGACCCCTTACTCTATGTACCTCCTTGACATCTCTTAGAAATTTATAATTCAATACCACCAAATCCCATATCTTCTCAGCTTCAGGCTCTCGTCCAGCAGCAGCTCCAGCTTCAGGTCCATCGCCAACTCCAACTCCCAGATGAAGAATTTAATCAAGAAGCACTCGAATTTGTTGGGGACACATGTACTATAAGTGTACACATGGCCCATAAGTCAAGCCTAATAAAATTCCACTCTGCCAAATTCGAACGACAAAAGTAATCTCCCAACTCTCCCAGGCAGGGCCCTCGGTGGTGGCGGTGAGTGGGGTGAAAAAGTGCGTCACTTAAAACTTTTGCACTCACTTGACCAGAAACTTTTATTTTCTGTTAGCAAATTTCCCACGGGTAAACCGAAGAAGTAACAAAATGTATATGTGTGTACGGAGTGAGGCGTCTTGGCGAGCGAAACTTTTTCCGTGACCACAAATTGAAAATATTTCCCAGTCATATTTAATTTTGGCAGTTCTCTCGCTCCCATGCTCCCGAATGTAATCTCAGAGGTAATCAAATATGGCTAGAAGGTCGGATATACGCATTTAATTACTGAAGATGGGATGCTCGCAGGCAGGAGGACCGGAAACCGATCTGGGTTGAATTTCAGGCTTGTTGACTCGTCACCTTCAACGCGGGGCAATAAAAATGGAAAAGTCTACGACGACAAAGGAAAATAATGAGGGCAGGGAAAAGGGCAGGCGGAAAAAAAAAGAGGAAAACTATATAAATAATTCAGTATAAAATGTCAGGAGCACTGGGAGAGCGTTGGCCGGGACAACGAAGATGTCTCGGCAAGTCTTCGTCTCTCAGATGCAGTCAAGGAAGCAATTGTACTGTCTGACTGCTGTTTTCCACTTTAGTTTGCCACGCCCACTCCACACTTCACCCGTCCCTGTCCCTTGCCCACCGTCGTCACCCTCAATCCTCAATCCTCGGTCCTCCGTCCGTTGGTAACTTGTTGACGTTGATAGTCGTACGTGCCGAAGGTGAATGGCATCTGTGGACGCGAAATTGAATTCGTGCCTGGCAGTTCCCGTTCCCTTTCCCGGCCAACTGGATTGAGTCGCACTGGGATCCGGCGAAGGAGCAAGATCGGGAATGGGTCTGAAGCAAGAGCTGAAGCTGGCCAGGATGTGTCAGGTGGCTTTACCTGCTGACTTCAATATTTTGTCGCATTACGTTGACAATTTAGATGTTTGTCTCGCGCATTCTCGCAGGATTCAATTTGGAGCGAATGCAGGCCAGCCGGGGAAATCTGCAAAGTTAACAGTAAGCCGGCAAGGGAAAAACAGATCTCGGAAAACAGTCGCTCCTCCCGGGACTGGAACTGGGTTGGGATTCGGATTGCGAGTGAGATTGTGTTTGGTTGGGGCTGGTCTTGGTCCCCTCCAAATGTGAATGCTTACATAAAAATCAGTCGGCTATGGCCTGGCCCAGTCATTCATTAGAGTTGTAATGTCCCTTCTAGCCCAGCAAATATTCTCTGCAAAAATGGGACGTTATAGGTCAGTATAGACACATCAGAGGCGGCTTACAGATGCTCTATTTGTGGGTGTTGTTTTAGGTTTAATTTTAATATATAATATTTTAAAAATTAGACTTACAAAATGAATGTCTCTAAAATATTTTCTTGTAAAGATTTGTGTACACAAAAATATTTGAAAATCAGGGTAATAATGACTAGTAACTGCTTAGATAATATTCAGGAAATAAGCAATGGAAGAGGTTCCTATTAATAGTTGCACTAGTTACAATAACCTACAAGAATCAGCAAGAACTATAAAAATTATAAATAATAAATATGTATATTATATATTTGTATATTTTTTGCACATGCCGTATGACATATGATATGCAGAGTGCCTGATCTGGGTCGCAACCAGCGTGAGCACTCACTTGGTTGGTTGCCTTCAATTTGTGTCCGCAGCTTCGAAATACTCTTTGCGCCTCCGCCGCCCTCAAGTATAAAAATTGCAACAATTCTTTTTTTGTTTTTGCTCTAAAAATGTCACATTTGGGGGACGGGGAAAGGGTCTTTCTTTCTGCCACCCTCCTGAGATTGTAATGTGAATGTCGCTGGCAGCTAACCCAACGCCCAACTCACCCCGAGTTGGCATTTCATTGTTGTGCTTTTCCATTCCCATTTTATTTATATAATGTGTCTCGAATGTGTGTGTGTCTGCGTGAGGGGTGGTGGATGGGTGTGGGGGTGTGCGGCTGTGCGAGAGTTTTTCTATCAAAGCGCAGGAAACACGTGCGGGTAAAACATTTTTCAAGCTTTTAGCGCTGCATACAAATCAACCCCGAAAAGCGAAAAAAAAAACAAAACAAAAATATATATATCCCCATTCACAATAATTTGTTGAACTTCATAAGAGCCAGTGCTTTAGGTTAGTCGAAGCGCAGCTGATGGCAGCTGATGGTGTGGTCCTTGCCCCAGCCCTGCCAGCTGTTGCATTATGTAAAACCGCCGGCGTAATAGATCCGAGAATGTGGGAAAATTGTAGATGCCGGGAACAGGCTAACAGCAAACGAAAGTCAGTAACTGCCGGCGTGTGAAATGGTATTGTTACTCTCAATACTCTTTCCAGGCGAGATTACACAGAGTCTTAAATATTGTCACTGGGCGAGGCAATCTAGGTAAATGAGTTTAACGGTTTGGTTTCTTATAGCTCCAAAGCTGTGAGAAAATTATAGAATATTTGGAAATTATATTTATAATTTTGTTCGCTAATCTAGCTGCAAACTTGAAAGGTATACAAAATTCGGCCTCCCCAAGCTGTTCTGTTTTAATAATTATTTTTTACATCACAAAAAAGAATCTTAGGGTATGCAATTTTCGGACTTCACTTTATTTCCTTTTCTCTGAGCCTAATTGGGTTTTATATTATTTAAAGCACTTACTTATCAAACTTCATTTCCGTCTTCCTGACGCAGTGAGTTGCATATGCGAATGTGCCCATTAAAATGCCACAAATGCAAATTAATTTAATTGAATCCAATTTGGCATTCATATTATCTTTTCCATTGTTCCCTTAATTTCAACAATTGCCAGAGATAGGAAGACAGTGAGTGAATTGGGAGGGCAAAGAAAGCAAATTAAGCCGGCTGGAGCGGTGGAAGTTGTTTGGGCAGAATTAACCACATAGTGGAAACTTTTTCGTAATCCAGAATTATACATATGCGCAAATTTGTGGTCTCAAAAAGTTAAAAGTTAGTTGGCTTAGACAAGGTTTTTTAATTTAATGAATGAATGATTAATTCCAAAGCCAACCAATTTAATGATTCTCGATGTATTTGGCAGTAGTATTTAGAGTTTAAGTACGAAACAAAGTTCCTAAATTGAGCATTTAATACTTATTAAATACAAATACAAATACAAACCGAAATTGTTTTAAAACTTTGAAGTTCCACCATATTGAGTTGATTATAAGTTAATTAAAAACAAATTTGAATTCGAACTTTAATAATATTCAGAAAATAAGACCAGGGTAATAAGAAAGATTAATACTCCTTATAATAAAGTAATAAATAAATATAATTCTAATTAAACTAATATTTTGTGTTTGTACCTTTATTTTAAGTACATACATTTTCTGTATTTCAGAACTAATAATTATAAATATGGCCTACTTTATTTACAATTAGTGTCTTTAAGGGCTCCCTTAAACCTACTAATTACTAACTTTACAAGAGGGTTTTTTATGTTAAAGAATATTAACAGATTTATAGCAAGAGGGGCGACTTTTAGCAGGCACTGCCTCCCAGTTAACAGCGGATAAAAAATGTTATGAACCAAACAGTCAAACACAAAAGCTTCCTTCTTTGTTATTCACAAATCAAAAATCATTTGTTCAATTTTACTAACTCACCTATAAAATATACAACAAATTATATTTTAATACAAAAATATATTAAATATAGTCAATAAAATATCATAAATAGTTTAAAATAAAGCCAAACTGTTGCTTCTCCTAACAGAACTCGAGCTTGGGACTTCAAAACTCACCATTCTGTAGCTATCAGAGCCGTAACAGGGAAAGAGCAAGCGCCTGCGCAGTCACCGCCTGAGTCACGAGTGGCGTACGGGGATTCCCGAGTGCCGCTCAGCCTCTTTCCGGCTCCAGCGAGTACCGCTATCATTGGCGGCGGAAACTGCGGCCGCTCGGCTCACTCGCTGCTGTCGCTGGGACCGCCTCTGCCGCCGCTGCTGCCGGCGCTGCAGCAACACTCAGTCTGCACTCGAGTCGCGTGGCGAACGCTCGTCCACGTCGTCGTTGTCGTCCTCGTCGTCGTTCGGTTCTCGGATTTCGCCGGCTCCAAAGTCACGAGTTTACGAGCTTAGTGGGCGGTGAATCCCCTTGCCGTCAGCGGGCCCCCTATGCAAATACGTGTGTGCGTGCATACAGACTGCAACATAAATTAAATCGAATTAAATCCGCACAAGACTCAAACTGAAGTCGAAATATTACAATAATTGCCCAGTTACTGTTGCGTGTGAGTGTGTGTCTGTGTCTATGTGTGTGCTTTGGGGCGACATCTGTTGTCCGATTACCGCCTTTTCTTGATTTTCCCGGCTTTTCTTCGTACCGAATTTTAATTGCGTTGCTGTGCCAATTTCGTGGCTTAAACTTGCAAATAAATTAGTTAAAGGTAAGGCCTTACATAACAATATAAAAAAATAGTACATTTAATTGTGTTTAGAATCATTAAAGCAATTAATAATTGGGATGGATTTAAATAGATACTACTCCAATATATCCCGGAAACTTGCCATACTTATCTTCTGACAAAAAATAAACTAAAATTAAATTAAATCCAGTCAAGTTCATAAATATCCGAATTGATTGCCACTTCTCCAGGGAAGATGACAATATTTCATGCAACCCAAAAGACACATTTAATGTTAAAGCTGTGCGACTTTCACTCGGCACGGCACATCCTGTGCAATTTAAAGTCGAAAGCAATTTTAAATTTATTGCACATAGTATTCCCAGGCATGGATGGAATTCCATTGGATATGCGCATCATAAACAACGTCCAGCACCGGAACAGACAGCATATTAAAAATGTGACTATAACCTTGGCTTCCACGGAGCCCAGTCCGCCTGCTGCCCTTCGGTGGCTCCCACGTCCTGGTAACCGCACCAAGGCCACAGGCAGCCACCGGCAATGCAATAACGCCAGACAGTGGTGCCTGTCTGCTGCTATTGATGCCAAAAATCATTGGAGTTTGGATAGTTAAAAATTACATCGGAATTGTGCATACGAAAATATAGATTAGTTCTTTACTAACAAATTAATTAATGGAGATATCGGTTGAAAGTTAAATTATGCGCTCTTTGAATCACATTTTAGAGAATTATTACAAACTTGAGGCTTTTAATATGATTATGTTTAAAATTAAATAAATTAGTATTGCGACTATATTATTCACATCCTTCTTAATTTCAGAAATTTGTGTGCTCTATGCTTGCAACATAAAGAAAATATTTTAAAAACCTTAAAGGTAGCAAATTAATCGCAAAATTTAAGCTTATCCTGCTGAAGACCTCTAAAATCCTCAAATTTCGACATGAAACCAACAGAGATTGCAACACTGACAGCAACTTTGGAGGAAAGCTGTCCGTCTTTGCGGATTGTTGTGCACTGTTGCCTCGTTGTTTGTTATTTGTAATTCTTACTGTACACATGACAATAACGCCGGCGGCAATGGGTGGAGTAGCTGCATCCCCCAACCTCGAATCCATGGCCGTCTCCGGCTACCCCGGAATGCAATGCATCCTCGGAGGAGGCGGATGCGACCACCCAAAACCCACAGCGACGACTGAATCCTTCCCCGGCTCGGCCAGCTTGGTGCTTGTGCAATAGTTTCAAGTGGCCGGGCAACTTTTTCCATTATGAATGGTGCGGTTGCGCTTTTTTCCATCCATTATTTACGAGTTTTGAGTGCAAACTTGTTTCGCAGCAAACAAGTGGCGGCCAGAGGATTAGAACACTTGCCCGACCGCTCCGGCTCTGGGTCTGGGATTGGGTATCCCGGGGATCGGGGCTGTAGTGGAGACCTGGAACCAAGTGCAAAAGTTTCAGCCATAAGCTAAAGACAAAGCCAGTCTCATTCGGCAGGAATTGGTTCAAATTGCAGAAAGAATTTGATACCATTCAATTACTCTATTCTCTAAGAAAACTTCCTACAAAATGAATAGGATATATTTGGAAAAAAACCGCCAGAGGAAATTTATTAAGCTTTTTGTTTGACCAACTTGGTTGAGAAGTAATAACTCTTTAATTGGGAATATGGTCTGAGTTATAAGGAGGATTTTTGTCTATATAATAAATATCCCAGACGAAATCTATCCAACTTCATAGATTCAATAGGATTTAAATCCTTACTGAAAAACGAGCTTTAGTCATATTTAAAAATACTTAATAAGAGAGACCTCATTAAATATTAAATAATATATCAAATTTTATGCTTGTGAGGCGCCTCCTGCTTTCATAAAAATCCAAGTGCTCAAAGCCTTGGAACTCCCAAAGTTTTTTCGTTACCAATATGAGTGTGAGATCAAGTTTTATGCTCATGTTCGCCAGCTTTTGTGGACTGCAATTTTGATAAAAAGTTTTGGCCATGTCTGGCGATGGGTCGATGCATTTATGCGTGTGCATAATTTTCAAAATCACTTGAGTATTTTGCGAAACAAAGTCTGAAGTTTCGCCAACTTGTTTCACGCACTTTCAGACCCCGGGTGCTGCATGCACCCCCGGAAAAGCCACCCATCCGAAGCAACCCCCCTCCTATCAAACGTAAGGCCTTCGCAATCTGCCGCCATACACAAGTTCTCTCGTGCGGAGAGAGAATGTTCTGCATTCTCTGACATTGATAAATGATTTTCCCCCCGAAAGTTTAGCAGAAGAAAACCCAAAACAAGTGGGCCAGCGGACGGGCGGTTGGGGTGGTGGTGTGGCTGGAAAATGCATTCATGGCAAGAAAATTGTTGTTGCTCACTAAACCGTGAACTGAGAACGGAGAACTTTGCACCGAAAAAAATGCAGCTTGGCATTAGATTTGGAAATCAACTGTTACAACTCCACAGTGGAAGCCTTGAAATTTAAATCAATGTTGAAAATAATAGATAACTGGGTTTTTAATATTTCTTTGCCATAATTAATTGCCGATACAGTAACATATTTTTTAAATGACATTTTAATGAATGTCAAATTAATGTATTATTATTACGAATTAATAGAAAGGCTTACGAAATATAATTAATTGTTTTCCGTGTAAAAATGAGCCTGGCGAAATTATCGCAGCTCCGCATACTGCCTTCCACAGTGACAAGCGCAAAAAGGCAGCTAGAGGGAGGAGGAGGTGGGGAAAATCATAAATAATATATAGAAGTGCATGGGGGATATACCCAGTATATATATAGAGGCTGGTCCTGGTACTTGTGCCCAATTTAATTATCCTCGCCAGCCGAAAGAAGTGGCCAGGCCAAGAAATTTCATTCACTTAAAACTCCGAAGCGAAGTTCTTCCGAGCGAATGCAAATGAAAAACCACAACGCATGCTCAAGCCGAGTTTTCAGTTTGAGTTTTCCGCAATTTCCCAGGCTCCAGTACCCAGTCCCCAGTCTCCAGTTCTCACTTCACAGTTTCCGCTTCTCCCGACGCCCAGTTCAACATGTAATTAGAGTGCGAGGAATGCGCGCGGTTGCCAAAAATGTTGTGGCCGTGGGTGCTTTGATGTACATATAGGAATATATCCTTACATATATATGAATGTAGGAGCCTTCCCGCCGTAGCAAGATGTAAATGTAAGTATTTTGGCCTGCAGAAGCACATCTGGCTGGCCGCAAAAGTTCAAGTTTGCTGCTTGTCTGCCGCCGGAGTCCTGCCTCGAGTGGCACTGCCGGGGCGGCCACTTGCGCAACTTGTGTGTAAATTGGACGAATGTCCTTACGTCCTCATGTCGATGTGTTGACATCCAAAAGTGCACAAAAACGTCGACGCTAAAAAGTAACAAAAACTGCAAAAACTTTATTTCAAGTTGAGCCCGAGCAAAGGCTTTGGCTGCTGCGGTCAAAACAGGCAAAGTTATTCAGTTGCATCAGTCTTTTTAAATTCCCTTGCATTCTTGAGTGCGTAGAAGTTTACTATAAGTTTTAAATAAAACAGGAAGGCCACGAAATTCGCTGTGCATTTAGAGTTTATTATAGAGGTCCCAACAAATATAAGATACAATTTTAAATTACCTTTCATAGAGATGTCGTGTAAAGTGATATATTTGGATGGCTTTTAAAGTTCACATTACAAATCCAACCGCAGAAAACGATGGCTGATCCATCAAAGAGCGCTTGAGCTTTGATTTTCTTTAGTTATTTAAAACGCTCACGAAACTCATCATTAATTTTCTGCACATCGGCCATAAATGTTGGCTAGTTTATGTCCATATTGTATCGGGTAGACTGCGCGGAATAAATTGCTTTTGAAATTTTTGCTCTTTGTCCGTAAAGAAAGGGGAAAAACTGAAACGCATTCCGCTCACTCGCATTATTAACGCACATAAAACTCGCATATAAAGTGATTTAAATTTATTAAATATAAAACGCCACCACAACGGACAACGCACATCGCACAACGCACATCGCACAACGCACGACGCCCCCGACCCGCCCGACCCAAAGATGTGAGCGCATAACAATTGCAATAAAATTTAACGTGCATCGATAAAAAGAATATCAAACCCAATAAAAACAACAACAAAGCGGCAGCGATCCGCTCCGGAGAAGAGAACTTCATTACTTGTTTGAATGAATGGAAAAGTTAAAAATACAAAAAAAAATGCATATACAAAAAATACGGAAATACAAAAAGTGGTGAAATCAAAAGGAGCGAATGTGATGGAAAAACCCCACAATGGGCCCCAACGGGGCTCCCAGGATGCAAGGGGTCCTGCTGAATGGGGCTGTCGGGCTTTATGCATTCAACAAATGAAGCGAATGAGTCGGAGCCATCAACAAAGGCGAACGTTAAATGTTTTATATTTAAGAGCTCGCCAAACAACCGATATGTGAGCGACTGACTATAACCATTTTTCTACTCGGCTCGTTTGGCCTCGTCATGAATAATTATGATTTTCAATTTAAAGAACATTTTCACACGCACACACAAGCACACGGCCGGTTTAATTGCTTTTCCTTTTCGAAACTTTAATCGATACGAAATTGACTTCTTGTCCGAACGAAAATTGGATTTAGACTTTAAAGCAAGTTTAAGGCTGCTTCTAGAAATTCCTCACAACAGGAAAAATTCTAAATTCAAAGAAGAAAATAAATCGTATAAAAGCTTTCTGTTGATTTGTGAGAGCAAAACAAAAATGGAATAAGCAAATAAAAACTGTGTATTTCGCAATCATCCTTATTTTTGCCACTCAATGCATAATTTATGCGACAGGCGGTAATGTTATTATTCCAAATCAGGCAAAAATATTATTGCGTTTCCGATACACACCCAAACACCAGTGTATTGGAATATAATTTTAATGCAGCACTGCATGCAAAAATGGATGGAATGAAAACGTGGCTAATTTCCCTTTTCGCCTCTAAACGAAATCAATGGCAGCTGTCAACACGCCAAGCGCCCGCTCCATTATTCCAGTATTCCGTTCGAGTTGGAGCTCAATAAAAATAATAAATAATAGAAAAATGCGCATAGAATTGCCATCGAGCTGGAGGGCGGAAAATGTGCGTGACACTTGCTCAACTCTCGGGCTTTCGTGGGGTCCCAAAAGAAAAATACGGAAATGGAAGAGGCTTCGATTCATCGAGGACCAAGTAAATAAATATTAAGATAAGGGTGAACAAATATATAAATAATATATGGGGATTAGGGCCTAAGGGATATATCTATGCATGTTGAAATTATTAGATACTATATTATAAATATCAGAATAATAATTTTAGGTTGTTAATATTAATATTATGCCAAAGTTAATCTAAGCAATTAATTTTTAAACCAAATTATTACTTGGAAATTATATGCAATAAAAATCCGACTTAACTAGGGTATAATCCTGTCGTTAACTCTCTGAGAGTTCCCCTTCCCATATAGATTTTAAAATGTTCTCCCCGATGTCCTTTGTATTATTGACTACGACATTTATATGCCACCCAGCCCGCCATATGCGCATTTTCACATAATAGACACTCGCGCCCAGACACAGATGTGTGCGTGGAAAGCCTGACAGGAGCGGGAATTTCGGCGGTTGACATCCTGACAAAATTGACAGGAGCAATGGATTCCGATACGGGTGTCTGGCAGGCAGACAGGGAAAACAAACGAGGCTGAAAGCCTTTCACTAATTAGGCAGCACATTTTCAATTAGGCGATGCAAACACACACGCTCACAATGCCAAACAACGTTCTACAAAATAACCCGCAAAAGTTTCTGGGAGAACAAACTAGGAAAAATAGAAACGCATTTTATATTAATGAATCGAAAATAATTGTCTGACATCAAACAACAAACAACTACAGCGCAACGCTAGAGATATTTAATAGCCAGCCACAAAATAATTACCCCGAAATAATTTACTGCGAATTAGAGGCAACGGCAAACAAAACAAAAGCGGGTAACTTGCGCAATATAAATTGGAATTTGTTGTTTAATTGGAAATTTGATGCCAACCGCCCTGCCCAGCTTAGTCGGCGAGCAAAGTGAGCTTTTCTCGAAATATTATATTTCATCAATATGTACCCATTACGCTCAGCATGACCATCATTATTTCTGAAAATAAAATGTTGCCCCAACGGCAGATCGGTTCCTAAGGATTGATTTACCGCACAGAGCTTGGCTGGACTGGGACTTGGACGTGCCCTGGGTGAGGGTTCCGTCTGTCAGGTATTTTCCATCAATTAGTTTTCCAGCAAGCTGCTGCAATTGAAACCAACATTTCCTGGGAAAACTTGGAATGTTTTTTTATGTCATGAAAAAGCAGAAGTGGATAGACTGTGGACTTAATGTAAAATTAAAGCAATTATTTTTGCTGTGTAAATAAGGAAATGTAATAGGTTTAAATCACATAAGTATTATTAGATAATAAATATGCAATATATTTAAAGCTCTCTTAGGCATTAATTCTTTATTCAACCTTAACTAAAGTTAAACAATCAGCTTTACATAGCCAGACTATAATAATTCATTAAATCTGTTCATTTTCATTCAAGCTTTCCTACAACCACAAATCATAGACACAAAAAAACCCGCAAATAATATTTAATATATAAATATTTCACATTTTCCTTACAGACAAAAAAACCATGGGAAACGGTTCTGGGCAGGATCAACAGCAATTTAATTAAACCACAAAGAATTCCACTTGATTGCAGAACATAAATATACTGAAAAAACATGAATGTTGCCGATAAAATTCCTTACTTGCATAAAATATGAAATGCATCAAATTTTAATATTGCCATTTGCGGTAATTAAACCATGAGCAATTCCAGTTACCGGAGCCAGACAGAGCCACTCGCTTAAAAATGCATATTCCCAAGTCTCGACGTTCGAGGTAAGTTCTCAAAATAAACACAAAGTAAATATGAGACTCTAATAAAGGACGAGGACCAGGAAATACAATATTTTCATACAATTATGCGCGCAGGCGGAGCTGGGGAAATTTAATAAGAGCCAAGAGCCTTCCTACACATTCAAAATATTTTGACAAGTTTTTCAATAATGCAATAAAGTTGCCAACGCGCCCCCAGGCGCCCAAGGACACTCTTGATGAAATGAAAATATTGCCCACAATTTGTTAGGTCCTGGCCAAGAACGTGGACTCGGGTCTTGACTTGGCCATTTGCGGCTACTTGTTTATCTTCCTGCATTACTTTTGCCGCTGCCTCATCTCTTGTTTTCGCCTTGGCCGGAAGAGAGATTTTTCAATAGACCAGAACGCCGGACAGCTGGAGAGCTGGACAGCCGGACGGGCAACGCATAAACAAATAATAAAAAAACAACGCAGGCCAGTGGCAATCGCGACCCTGACAACGACCTTTGGGCCACTCATTTGTCAAGGGGCGGGCACAGCGTGGAGAAGTCCCGGAAAGGAAGCCCAACACCCGCGACCCGGGGCATTCATCTTGGTGCCATGGCAACCAAGGCATATGGCTCCGCTCCTCGCGCCCTAGCGGTGACCAAAACAAATTAAAGTCCCACTTTAAGACACAACCAACAAATCAAGTCGGCCAAACCAAGCCCAAAGTGAAAAGGCAGGACTTCCTCCAGCATCCTGCCATCCAGCCAAGGGAGGAGACAATTTTTACAAGATTTACCTGACCGGTAATCAGGCTGTGTGTCCATTCTGGGCCAATCGAATTCTAAACTGTCGTCCGAAAACGATTTGGACACAATACTCAAATCGGACACCAGAGGGCAAGGACAAGAGACCATCAATCTGCTGGCAGCAGGCAGCAGGGGAGAGTCCTGTTCCTGAAAACGGTTTCACTGGAAGAAGGTCGACATAGAGAATTTACTTAGACAGAGCTTAGGGGGAATATGAAGCAGCTTTAAATGAGTTTAAAGATATTCTTGGTTGACTAATATATAATTTATTTATTTTATTAAGAGCTAGAGTCATAAATTATACCAAAATAAATCTAGCTAATTTATTTCTTTACTCCTTGTCTTATTATTCTATTAAATTGATAATCAAGTTTATCCCATATCCCTTTTTTATATCATATTTCCTACAACACACGCTCATTCGAAGGCCATTAAATGCCCCAAAAGGTAGGCTATAAATTCGGTGCGCAAATTAAAGTTTAAGAGTTTCGAGGAACTTGAGCAATTTCCTGACCTGAAACCTCGGCTAGCCGACAATGAAATCGATTAAGCTGCCCATGTCGATATACCAATACACACATCCCCATTGAGGTCCACATTCAGGTCTGGATTCAGGTCCACATCCTCGTCCATGTCGATGTCTTCGAACAGTTTGCAGCAGCAACTCATTAAAAAGCATTAAACGCCAGGAACGGAAGTCATTGGGGCTATCAGTCGGAGACACGCTTCCGTTTCTCTCCTTGAGCGGTGCCTTCTTCTTCGCCAGTGCTGTGCCTCTCCGGCACAGATTTACGGAGCCAAAAGTGCGTAAAGGAAAAAAAGGAACGGGCGGAAGGAGGCCTCCTCTGTCCGGACAGAGATTGTCACCGGGCCAATTGTTCCAGGGCAAGGGAACTTCAAATGATTTATCGCCCGATAGTTGAGTTCAAAAGCGAAACGCAAAGAGGCAGCCGGCGAGCGAGGAGGACTGTCGCCCGCACAAATATTTATTTATAAAATTGTTATCCCAACCAAGCAGGCAGCGAGTCCTCTCTGTTTCGAGGGCGAGTCCTTCGATTCATGCTCATTGCCAGGCATTCGCTCATTTTCAAATCGGATTTTATCAACTGAATGCCATTCTTGTGCAAATATCTTATCTCGCTGCCGCACAGGATAATGGCGACTTTTTCTCGGTACATCTCTGCTCCTTTTTGGCTTTAGCCGGAGCTCAGCCCCGGCTTTGGATGCCGCCTTTGTATGGCTTTGGAATTATTTCGAAAGCGGAAATTGATTTTCCCTTCTTATTGTGCACAGTTTTTTTCGTGTTTCTGTTGCTCTTCGTTGACGTGCTTTGCTGATTTCCCCAGACTCCTCTTGCTTTACATACAAATAATTTCGGTTGGGCGCGAAGGGAGACACAGCGTTTGTTTAGCCATAAATGGAAACTCACTTTTCCCCCGGTTTTCCCAGTACAGCGCCTCATTTGGCGCTATTGCGATGATAATACGGCGATGATTAGAAGCCCGGGAAAAGCTGAGCACCGAAAGTGCTTCAGGGAAAGTGGATTTTAGCAGGAAAAAGTTTAACCCTTTTGGCTGAGGGATATTCTTAGGGAAAATCTGATTTTATTGGGAATTATTCTTCAAGTTTAAGTATTTACATGCTATCCTGCTTGTGTACATATTTATATAACACATAAAATAATCCCTAGCAATTTGATTTGCCAGTTCTCAGTAGTTTTTATAAACTACCCTTTAAAGCAAACCTTAAATAGAGATAATATAAAAACTTACCCATACGCCACGTTGGCACAAAAATAAAAAGTTTCTCTCATACGCAACGTTGGCTTCTAAAGGGTTAACCAAATTTGGGGCGAATACGAGTAGCTGGGCGTTTCTGGGCCAGGCTATCAGTGGTCCTGCCCTGACCTGGGCCATTCATTCTCGCTGGTGTCGAGCCTAGTCCGAGGTCCTGGAACCGCAGAGCAGAGCCGAGCATCCTTTGGCGTCGCGTCTTTGACATTATGAATGATCAGCATAAATTTCCCTGAGCCCTCGGCGCTCCAAGGCCCAGCTGCAGCAAGGAAAAAAGGAGCGGAAGAGCGAAACGGAGCCAGATAACTAGCGGACAAAGTGAAGGACGGCTCAGAAATTCATTTCATTTCATTTCCTTTGTACGTGAGCAACATTTTTTATGCAATTCCATGTAATAATTCTCTTGGCTGTCGCCTTTTCACGCATGAATATTCAAGCGAGAGCGACTCCCAGCGAGTGCCCGAGAGAAAGCCGGGGCTAATGAGACTTTCAATGGAATTTGAACATTTCTTAAACCCAAATCGTGTCCGGATTAGTTTATTCACACAGGCAAACAGACCAAATTCCTTGCCACTCGATTGCCCCAGAAATGTTTGGCCAACAAACTTGCACAATGAGACCCAAATAAGAGAGAGAGCAAATAATGTCAAAGAAAAAACCGAGATGATGCTCGGTCCCGGGAACGGAAAACTAAATTCAGTTTACATAATATAGCTCATAAAATATTTTTCGCACATTCATTGCCCCTTGGCCCAAAACTAGGCCACACTCCAGTGCCCCTCGAACACAATTCGGGCATAAACAATAAAGTAAAACGACAATGGAGACGGCGACGACGACAACGACGACGACGACGACGAACTTGAAGGGAAAATAACTTGAAACTTGAATATTTACATATGAAACGAAAGCCACCCACGCGACACGAACCGAACAGACACACAGGGAAAAATGTGGAAGGAGGATATGGATCAGTTCTGGGCCGGAGTTGGGCTCGAGCCCGTGCCAGAGTTCGAGGTTCGAGACTAAACAGCACTAAATTAATTCTGCACAATTTGCATTAAAATATGCAAATAAAAAAGTGAAAGAGACACGGGCGGGTGGCGACCGTTTAGGGTTTCGTTTCCCAACTATAAAGGGATATATCCGCCCGACAATATACCATATATGCCAAGAGCCCCACCACTGAAGAGCGTTAAGCATATGTGTGCTCAAGTGGCTGCAGACAATGGAAGTCGCAGCTCGGGGGTGCTGGCTGTCCTTTTAAATTTCGAATGCTCTGTTATGGCTTTAATGGGGCCCACCGGCCCCAGGAGGGTTTTTCGGCAACGGGACTCGGCGTTTCGAGTGCTTCGATTATGAAAGTGCCACCCACGCCGCAACACATTATTGCATGTGGTGCAGCTGGATCGGGATTGGGGTTTCGGGAGGTGGTTGAGGATGAGGCGGGGACCATATGTCTGTCTTTTTGGCTCGCCGGAATATTACACCCGGAGAAGCTCGCTGCAAATTTGATTGTTCTTGGAGAGCGCGTGCCTCGACGTGGCCGCCAAGAAAACGGGCTCCAAGGACCCCGGGAAAATGGGAAATGGAAAATGGGTAACGGGCCCTGGCGTCGGCATCCAATGAAGCATGAAACTTTAGCACACTTGCAACAGTTTCCCATTTTTTTTCTCCAGCTCTTTTTCCACCAGCATTTCCTATCCGCTTTTCTTTCCACATTCCTTCTTTTTTTTTCTTTTTGGAAAAATATGTTAGCTGCGACTTTGGTAATCTGCAGCGGGTGTATATGGGTGTACATCCGCACAACCGAGTATATACACACACATCCATGGTGGGCGCGAGGGAGAAAGCAACTGGATAATGGTCGGGATATGCGTGCACAGTGAAGTGGCGATATGCTGAAGCAACAACAAAGTGTATAAATCCGGTCGATACTACTCCGATATATACCAACTGCAAGAGTGACTTTAAGATATGGTTATATTGGATACAAAAGCGTTGAAAGTAGTGGGAGTCCAAGGCAACCTTTGAAGTAGATGAAAATTAGATCCCTATTTGAAGAGGTTTTAATTGAAAGCCTTAATCAATTTTGAGTTAACGTCAATTTATATGTATCGTCCCTCAAAATGTAACTAAGAAAACTGTATACTTACCCTATGATTATAATCAAAGAGATAACAAACCTTGAATTATGATACTGCTGGATATCTCTTTAATATCTCAGAAAACAAATTTAGCAAAACAATACCATTAAATACAGTTACATTAAATGAACAACGCTCGGCCAGAGCATCTGACCAAAAGGCTAAGCTATTGAGCAATTAATAAATGCAGCCAGGATATGTATATTCAATAGCCTGACTTGGTAATTCATAATACCTGGCACTCGACATAATAAACGATTGATGGCAACTGACCATTAATATTTAGCTAAATACAATTGAATGTCGAGAGTTCATTTGGACTCTGAGTGTGTGCCAGTGTTTGTGGTTCGTGTAACAAATACCTCTGGCCCTGCCAGCTTTCTACAATTTTAATTACAGTTCCGATTCCACACAGACGTACGTAGTACGTTCGTACGTACGAGTAAGTCTAGGAATTTCATATTCACGGTGCACGTATATGGCATCCGCTGGAGACTCCATGATTAATTTGAGAGCACGACCATGTCAATATACACATAAATACGGGCATGGTATTACCTTGCTGCCGCTCTTACCAATGCGAAGCGCACTATTTCATCGCTGGGCCCAGCATTCGATGCCATACATATAGAGCATATTTCGGATATACATTTGTGAGTTGCAAAGCCACAAGCCAAACGAGTATTATTGCTAAGCCCGCTGTACATCGAGGAAAGCTTCAGCTTCAAGTGCATGTATTTTTCTATTCCAGATCCACTGTGTGTATGGTGTAGGATGTTGCAATCGATTTTTAATAAAAACTGCAAACGAAATCTGTAAGCATATTGTTTGGCTATAAAATTAAAAACCAACAAGCGCTTCTGTGTATGTTTGGGTATAGAATTGCGAGTTTCGCGAAAGTTGGTTAAAACGAAGAGAAAACACACTGTGGCGAAACATTTGGATAACAAAAATATAGCTATACATTTGCAATAAATCATGTTTTGATATAGAAAGGTGATATATGCCACAAATAACAATAGAGTTTTGGTGTCTTTATAAAAATGGTGTCTAAAGGTATCCAATATGCAATTAACCAAATCCCAAAACTTTTTATTAGACATAGTCGTCGATTCCATTTCCAATAAAAATAAGTAATATCACTTATTTTTATTCTATTATTATTCATTGGAGGAATAGTAATTAACTTGGTTAAATATCTGACAATTAATTACTTATCTATCTAGTTTTGCCTTCATTTCGAACTCACAAAAATAAATTGTAATTTATAACCAACATATTAACATTTTTCTAAACTATAACAGACTCTTACTTTTTTTCCAGTGCCATCGATGTGGGCAATCAGTTGTATTAGTAGCAGTTTACAGTTACATTTCCCAGCAGTGGATTTTTAGATTTCCATTTGCGATTTCGCTGCTCATTCCCCCGTCTCTCTGTTATTCTTCCGAAGCTAAACAATTTTCGCAAATGAACGGATTTTCCCATTGTTCCTCGCTCCCGTTGTCTGGCAAATAAAAGCACGATTTTAGTTAATTACCGTTGAGCAGAAGAGACGATGATGGAAAGGACATCGTCTGCTTTGCATTTTTTCTCCTTTTCATGATACCATTTCAAGCTTAAAATAAAGGAACTCCGCCAGTGAAAAGCGCGCATAAAAAAACAACAACAAGAAGAAAAAGAGAAAACCTCAAAAACGAAGCCAAACAATAATAACAACAATGCAGTCAATTGGCTCAAAATGAGTTTTTATGGGATTTGCATAGTCTGAATGGAGGCGAAATAAATGTAAACAAGGCCAAAAACAGCGTAGAGGAGCGAACACAAAATGTACAAAAATTGCCTGCAGTTTTGCCGCATTGCCCTCGAAAAAAAAGTAAAGAAGAAAATCCCACTCGTTTTTATACGTTGTTGCTTCAAAATTTGCATTTGCATAATTTTAATTTTTATGATACGCGCCGGTTTCTCTTAATTGTTTCTCGTTAAGGGAGTGAAGGAAGCAGCAGCTACCGCAGCCGCAGTTAATAAAAACAGAACATATTTAATGCGCACAATTACTTTGCATACGTTATGGCCAGAGGAGAGGGGAAGAGTCGGAGCTAGAGCCGTGTGCGAGTGCAAGTGGTCGCGCCTAAAACACTCCACGCAGATTTGTGGAGTTCAGTGTGCGTCGGCTCTTTTACGGCCGACGGGGCGGCTTGTCCGGTTCTTTACATAATAAAAGCGTAAACACGTTTTCACCATCGCCCAGCCGGACTTCGGACCAAGGACTAAGGACTCTCTCAACTACAGCCGTAGTCCCATTACAATGGCGCCAGGGCAGCAAAGAAAGGAAAGCCGCCACTTACGCGTGCCTTGGGCGAATAAAATTGGCTTTTTGTTTGGGCAGTTTTATGAATTGCTTCAATGCTCATTTACCGGTCGGCCTAATGGGTGCATTGCCGTATTGCCGCAACACAACCGCCCACTAAATACAACCACTCCCACCCCCCCACAAGGTCGTAATGCTAGTAAGAGATCTATAAAGTGCACAAGTTTCGGTGCTTTTATGACCGACTGTCGGTATAAGATGCTCGAGAATGTGGGAGCCAAGAAGGTGACTAATCTCGGTGTATATGTATAAGATCCTGCGGTTCTGGTCACTTGTGATTCACGTTTTTATTCACAGGTTACAAGTCACTTTCATGATCTTGTATATATATTATAGGTAAAATGTAATGCATTTTCTTAATTCTTATTACAATATAATCCTAATAACAATTATTTAAAAAAGTGTACCACACAAGCAGCCCTAAACGTTGAAATATCTCTAATGTTTGTTCGAAAACCCCACCTATTCCACTAAATGTAGTCCTATAATTCCCTTTATTTTCTAAGAACTCTCAACAATTCAAAAACTTTGCCAACCGTCACTCATTAACGCCCCAGAGAGTTGCTCCAAACTGAAATCAATTATCTGATGTGCCAAAAAACGTTGAGGAAGTATCAAAAACTGCTTGATTTACTTGTTCAACAACATCGGATACGTTGAAGTCGTACAAACAACCAAGCCCAAGGCCCCTTGGAAAAAGAGTCCGAGTGCACATATCAAAAGAAGCCCAACAATAAACTGGGTTAGGAATGCCAGACTCAACCGACACGATTTCAATTTGCTTAGTTGATAAATGCCAAAAATTAATTCAGGCAGCACTCAAAATGCCTTACTTTATACATTGTGCTTAGGGTATATAATGCGCACTCTTTAAAGATGGAAAAATGAAATAGATATAATATTATAAATTCGTTTAGCATTACATACACGAAATGTCTTTGAAGAAAATATTTCTTAAACGAAAAGCTTGTATGCTAGATCTATAATCTATATCTTCATATTTTCTGGTAAATCTATAAAGTTAAAGTTTTTTGTTTTTAATACTTTATAATCTTTTTGACATCAAAAGAGTATTCTTATAAATGAATATATCTCTTCATAAGATCCAAACCAGCATCTTCAAGTATGAAATCTTCCCTCAAGGTATCTCATAGTCGGGGCTTTCAGAAATATTCTTCTTTTGATTATATATAAGTGTTTGTGTGGTTCTGGTTTACAAGCACACGTATATAGTTATGCATGCGGGTAACTAGAAAATATTTTCACTTTTTGCCGTGATTCGTTTGGGGTTCCCACTTACACAGGACACACCACTACGACACAGGACTCACACACAATGGGCCAGAGTATTTATGTAGGAAGAAAGTTGGCTTTCTTCTGGCTGTGTCAGGCACAAAGTTGCACCGACCAGAGCTGCACTCCCTCACCTCACCTTACCTCACCTGCCACCCCGGGCCGCTCGTAAATGTACTAAATAGTTTCTCACGTGACTTTTGGCCATAAAAAATGGCTTTATTGCTGCACACGTATTCATTAATGGCAGCAATGTACTCACATGTGAACTTCGAGGCGGTGTGGGTTTCGCTTGAGGAACGGAATGCTACTTCCTCTCTCCCCAAAAAATAAAAGAGTCCTTATTCCCTCCAACTTGTTGTTGTTGCCGGTTGCATTCAAAACTGCCTGCAAGTCGTCTGCACAGGAAGTGCATATTAATTGTGAAAATTTGTACGGATATTTCTTCGAAAAATACCTGCCCTCCTTTTTGGTTGCCTTTTTAGACCCGGCTAAATCCAAGCCGTACTCCGAAAAATATGGCTTTAGTTGGAATTCCTTGAAACTTGCATAGGGAGTGAGCTTGGTAAATGCACAAAAGGGCAAATGGGAATGGATAAAGTTCTTGAAGGCTTTCGATAAGTGTTGCCAACATAATATTAGTTGCTTATGGCATGAGAACAGGGAATGGGATTATTTGCAATGAGGCTTGAGCTTAAGCTTTGACTGTTTAACAATAAAGAAAACATTCAGAACAATAAAGTAGTTGGATATTTCAAATAATTGCTAAGTATTATTTAAAACTTCGAGTGTTCTTAAAACAAACCTCGAATGGAAATGGGTATCCTTTTAAGGGAAACTTTACAAAAATTACATAACATTAACATTAACTCATTAGACTCATGTTGTGTACATTTTCAATAATTTAAATTGATAAATAATCCGTTGAATCTGCATTTATTTGGCGTAAGCTGCACCATTTCTTTCTCATTTGTGACATTTTATCTCAATTTTTTATTCAAAACGTAGGGGCGTAATAAATAAATTTCCATAATGAGCAAAAAACTTCTGAATGGAAATGGAAATCACTGAATTTTTCATTGATTTCAGATGATTCGAGTGTCCAGCTCACCCATTCCTTTGATTCGGTTTTTGCGTCGTTTATTTTTTCTCTCTTTTCAATTATTGGCGAATTTCGAATAATTCAGCGCAGGACCGCCCTCGTCACTGTCATCCGCTTGTAATTTCGTAATAAGGCAGTGAATGTTTTAAAGCCGCTTACCATTGACCGTCGTGCTGGGAATAACCAAGGAGGAGGAGCTGGAGGCGGAGGAGGAAGTCCTGTCTGGGTTAAAATAACATGTTATTGCACTTTTCTTTTAAATGAATGCAGTAAGCTCGCCCGCGCACATGACAATTGCAAGGCGCTGATAAAAGTCAGGGTGTCTGCGGTTGGTCCTTTACCCTGCATCCTCTTGCCCGCATGTCCTTTGCCTTGACAGGCGGGGAGGGTGCTGTCAGGAATGCATTTTCAAACCGCAAAAATAATTAAAAACTTTACGCTCCGCCCCGGGACTGTGCTCGCATTTAATCCTGTCAGACAGGACACTCTCGTGTCGAGGTCAACCGATAAAAATCAAAGGGGACGAAGTCTTGGCCTTTAAACGGCGCAGCGGTTAATGAAATTGTCTCGCCGCCACCTCTGACGGTCCTGACGGCTGGAAACACTTCCCTTATCAGCCGCATCCTTTAGAGGCTTTCACGTTTTTGCTCTACAGACTGGTTTCTTTTGCCTTCCCTTAGCTGGTTTATGATAGATCTTGAGACCGTTTTTTTGATATTCTTTTTAATGACCACGTTTGGAAACCTTCTTCCATAACACCAAAGAAGAGAGAATATATATTTATTTCTTTAGTCAAAACAACTGGATATATATTTTATACATATAAATATTAATGGAAGCTTCGTCTTGTACAAAATCCTTTTATTTGCAAAGGCTGAGGGAGGGGACTAAGATCCGCCCAGCTTAATTACTTCCAAATTGGCTCAGATGGAAACTTTTCGTTTCCTCGCTGCCGAAAACAGAATCTGGCAATGCCACAAAATGGGTTAAGGACCAAGGCCAGACCACAGCCATCTTTAACGAAGGCGGGCTTGGGCGATTTCGCAGGCTGAACGGGCGAAAGTTTCGCCTCTTAGGCCCGTAAAAAACATTTGCGCAATGTCAACAAATTTGCGCGCTTATTAGATTTTCGTGGTTGCACACAATTTCGCCAACTAAGACCGCCGCAGCGAGATAAAGTGCAGCCTGCGAAAATATGAATAAAATAACGAGAACTTTTCTCAAACGGAAGTGCACGTTGCGTTCTTTTTTTTTGGTTCGACTTTCCTCCAGTTCTTTAGGTTTCCCGGGCTGCGGTTGACCAACGGACCACGCCCCTTTGAGAATGGGATGTGGACGAGGACGAGGACGAGGTCCACGCCCATTTTGCGCGACGGTCACGGTCGCCGGGTCTGCTAATGAGTTTTGTTGTCAGTTCTTGCTGGCCAAGCACAAATCGGCGGGACGGGGATCATTTGGCTGCTCCTAGTCCTGGTACTGGTCCGGGTCCTGGTCCTAGCCCTGGCCCTGCTCCGGCTGCTTGCCTTGGATTTATGCGGCAGGAGTCGTGTGTGTGCGGTAAGTTAATATTTGCTGCATAAATTCCAGTGCGTCGGAATTTACTGCGCTTCGTTTCGCTCCCTTCGGGACTTCCCCGACGTTTTGTTCGCCGCTGTTGTGCTGAAATTATGAAAATGCAGTCCACCCAACCCACAAAGCTCTCCAAGCCCTCCACTGACTGTCCACCATACAGCAGTCCTGCGGGATCAGAATGCAAAGCTTGGACCATGGACACACGAACGCCAGGATACTAATTACTTTTTGCATTTTTAGCTCTGCGACTGGAATTCAAATGAGGAGAATTCAGTTAATTTGTTTTACTGCAAAAATATTTTTTTTCTCAGCATTTAAGCTCTGAGTTGCAGCAAAGTTGATTTTCATTTTTGTTCCTGATTAAGAGCTCTAATCTGGTAAATTCACCAAAACTGTGTGATTACTTATGGGGATAAATTCTGCGGATGAGCCTTGACCACAATGGAGATATTCATCTTGGGAAGAAATTGAAAAAGCTTTTAAAAGCTAAGTTTAATAACAAATTTATAATAATTAAGACTTATATCTATGTGAATATGCAGCAAATTGAAATAGGAAAATTATATTTAGCAGCAATACTGGCCGCAGAACAAGGCCAGCAGCATTATTGTCCAATATGGGAACCCAAATAGAGGAGTGACTCGACTGTGTGCATGTCGTGCGGTTGGGATGACAAACGGAAAACGCCCCAAATTATCGGCACGTAACAGCACAAATTGCGAATACCAAAGGCCCGATACTGTTGCTGCTGCGTTTACAAAGCAAACACAGAAAAAGGCGAAAAGTACACAAATATGACTGAATTGTTTTTCATGGCGCAAATCGATGCCACCTGGACGGACGAGGACACTGATGGAGCTACGGTTTCAAATTCCATTTGACACATTTTCGCTGCCGATTCGATTTTGCCGCTTTGTCATGCTTGCTGCCGTTTTTATTATGTTAGTGGATATCCGTCCCACCGTCACACCACAACAGCCACTCGGTTTCCAGGTGAGCTGTAGTTGGAAATCTACATTTTAAATTCGCGAGTGATTTCTGACTTGGCTTTTCATGTCTCCCGGGGATTCCAATAAAACGCAATGACTTGCGAAAGCATGCTTGATTTTAGGAGAAACTTCCCATATATACCCACCTTGAAGCAGACCTTAAAACTGATCCAAGCACTTGTCTTCCTCCGGGCAGTATCCGGACACTTATGGTCCTTTTAAGGTCATGAGCAGGTAATGAAAACTTTCAGTGCGTGGAGGAATTAAAGTTGTGTATATTCAAAATATTATTCACGCGAATCTTACAGCTGTAGCCTAACGGGGTGATGTGTTCCACTGGATGGAGAAGTCGTCATCCCTTTGAAACTCCTTTTCCCAGAGCAACTTGTAGTTGATATCGCCATGGCTGAGCTCGGGATCGCTTTGGATCTGCTCACTGGAGGCCCGGAAAGGGTATAGAATGCGCAGGATATAGACTATGGCCTGTCGGGTCTGATACGGGCCGGTGCAGAACATCACATACACATAGCCCACGGGGAAAATGGCGAACTTGATATTGGTCATCGGTATATCGTAGGTGAGAAACGGATGCTTCTTGGGAATGTAGACGGTCTTGGACTTATGACGTGCGTTGAGAGCCTCCAGATCCAGGGGGAACGGCATGCAGAAGGTTGCGTTGACCAGGTTGAACCTGGGCTCATGCAACGAGGGGTTGTAGCCGCCCAATTCGGCCAGCGCCTCCGAAATAATGTACAGGACCCGACAGGCAGTGCTCTGGGTATAGGCTTGGCAATATATGTTACCATTGGCATAGATCTTGATGGACCCGGGGGGCATACGATGAGTTGTCACCAGAGCCATGTGTTTATCGGGCTCGTAGATGCTGCCGGGCAAGCAGAGTCTCAGATTTCTCAAATTGTAACGGCACTTGGTGTTGAGGAAGACGGTGAAGGGTCTACAAGAAGACATTAGTACTTAGTAGGTCACATTAATCCCAAAACAAAGCGACAGGCTCACAACCTACCTGTATAGCAAATTCAGATAGCGCTCTATGGCCGTCACCTTGGTCACGTCTTTATATATATTGAGTACATCGTCTTCCGTTGGAGTCTTGGGATCAGGATTGTCATCTGCGGACTTACTCTGGCACGTATCCAACTCCTTGGTTAAGATATCGAGCACCTGCGACTCGGGCATATCAAGCATGTGCTCTTCTCCGAATAGAGTTCCCTGGAAACCCGATTGTTCTTCGTCTTCTGACAGTTTCCGCTTCATCTCACTTGTTCTCATTGTAGTTAAAAATAAAATCGAGCTGATTAATTATATTTTCCAATGAGACTTGCTTTTTCTTTGAATGAATGTTGTCAGAAAATAAATTAAAACGCGGTAGAAAAGCTCGTGGTTGAGCCTGTCTGTTTGACACGAAATCAGTGTTGGAAAGCAACGAATTGCGACTAGTGTGCAAAAAAAAGACTTCCAATAAGTGAGCAGTAATATGGTGTACACACTACGTTGCATTTGTTAGCTTGTATATCATACTGCTTTTTTAGTGGGGATAAACTTATTTGAAAATTAATTAGTATTTTTGACATCTTTAGATTATCGTTTTAAATATTTGTCAAACATAAAAGATCTACTTATTAAGTTAAAATAAGTAATGTAAATTATCATAAGTTAATATGAAATATTTCATACAGTTAAATGTTTGGTCATTAAAGATATATATTTTTTTATAAATAGAAGAGTGTCCAAGTCGTGTGGTTGGAATTTCATATTTGTACAAATTGGGAATATCAGAAGCTCGATTCCGTTGATACATTGACAAAACCATGACATTGAATTTTATTCAGAGACAATTTATATATAAACTAAATTTACACAATAAAAGAAAAGTTAATTTATATTATTTGCGGCAGGAATTGTTGCGTATGCCAAGTTTCCAAATTTTAATTTATGAGTTTGACTTATATTCGTCATAATAACAACGTTGCATTATTCATTCGAATTAAGCACTATTAAATTTATACTATTTTAAATAAGAGTTGTGCAAATATGCGTTAATAAATCCTTTGATATTATGCAATTTATATATTTTCAGTGTGATTTGGTCGCCAATTAATTGTCGCTTGAGTTAACCCGTGGCAAAGCCATTAGTGGCTCTGATTAAATTAAACAATGCATTTCAGAGCACCCAACTGCGGGAATCGTCGGACAAATGCAAGCAAACAATCAAAATATCATTCAAATTCAAATCGCAGAAATCGCATAATTGAAACCCCATTGAAGTCCATTAATAACTTCATGGCAGCAGCCCAATTCAAACACACGGATTCGGGAAAATCAAACACCAGCACATGCTCATATTTCTCAGCCGGATAGTGGGCATGGGGGCGGTGGACTTGACGTTAGCTCATCAAACCCGAAAAACCACTTTGCTCAACTCTTTCAAAGTGCATACATCATCAACGCTAAGCCAAAACAAAAAAGCAATGCAAAGGGAGCGAAATGAACGATGACGTCGACGGGCAGTAGTAGTTGCGGGTGATGGTGATAGCGAGTCTGGGCGGCGGCGGTACGATGGCGTTGAAAACTTTTGTGCAATGTTGATTTTTCCGCAAGAGTCGTTTTTTGCCATCACCGGACGGAGACCGTCTACGGGGTCCGCGCCAGATGATGGTCCACGGCACGGAAATGGGGAAAAGAGGAACCGCAAGCACTTTATAAAACCCGCAGCTCAGCAAAAGTCTTTCAATAATAATAATATTGGGGCGCAAGAGGGACAACAATGCCTGAAATGGGTGAAAGTTCTTGGGTTTAGGGCCTCATGGAAGCGTCCTAAGGTCAAAGGTGGGAAAAGAAGGGTTATTTTAGGAATAACGAATAGAATTTACAGATTTCACGATTCATTACAACATGATAATTGATTGCAATAAAGTAGTGTTATGCTCTAAAGCCGTGAAGGTATATTAAAGTAATGTTATATGATTTTGTAATTCTTAAAAAAGGTGGCTAAACTTAATTTTTTAACCTCAGTGATAAATACATATACATATTTCATATATTTCAATAAAAGTATCCCCTTGGATACTGAAATTTCAGCCCCTCAGCGAATTTAATTAATTTAAAGTGAACCGAACTGCCCTCGGACTTAGTGTCAGATTCTATGACGCCAAGTCCATTAAAAATCAAATGGCAAATCGTGTAAATCACAGCCTTGACTTCGCCCCATACTACCCTTGTCCTCTGGTGACCCGTGACCCCTTGAAGGGAATGGGGATTTGAAGTGGCGGAGTTCCTGGATTTCTACGTGGATTGGGAGTGGGATTTTGGACTGGGTTTTGGGTGGGGGCGCAGTAGTGGGACGGTGATGGCGGTGCTGCTGCTGATGATGATGATGATGACAAACAAAACAATGGAATCAAAGCGGTTAATGGCTTTTGTGTGTAAAATGAATGAATGCGGCAACGTTTCCTGCTTTCATTTGCAGCGTCATTTGCTCTGGTAGCCTCTCTTTTAACCCCCAGCCCTTCGATGGGGTCTGGGGATGGGAGGTCACTGGTTACAGCAGTTTTAGTAACATGTTTGTTTGTGTACACTGTATGTACACTTTAAGAAAGAAACATCAAAGTTTGTTATTGTGTATAACAAAATATTTAAGACATTTTGTAGGACAGAAGTATTTAATTACCATTAAATATAACTCTAGTAACATTTACTTCTTTAGTGTATAAATATTAGAATATTTTAAATATAACTACATATTCCCTTTTTTAAGTGTATCCATACATTCCCAAAGGTAGGGGCCGTTACAAGCGCTAATCGATAAAGGGGCCAGGATTGAGCATTCCTCGTGGACGACGGGTGGGTTTTGGATTCTGCACGGATGCTGACATCGCCGGCAATGCAACTCCACTTTCGTTATTGGTTTTTTGTTACATCCCTGCCAAATGCCACATGCCGCAAGGATGTGCCCCCGAAGCCCGGCAAGGTTTTGCCCGCCCAGCTCTTTGTGCAACCGATAATTAAATCGAACAAAGGCTTAGGATTCAGTCAGATTCAGACAGTCCCTTACAGTTCCGCTCGTTTATCAACTGGCGAAAAAGCCCCGGTAACTCACCTCGCCGTCATCCACATTCCTGCTTCGGAATCTCGGTGTTCATACGGGAAAATCCAACGTCTGAAGTGGTTGTTCTTCGGGGCAATTAGCAGACATAAACAAATGGATAATCCGATACTCAGGAGATACAATTATTTGTTTTGCTGAGGAATATATGAAGAGGCCTAGAGGAGATTACATGTTAAAGTGGCAGAAATCTTCAAGCTAGATGTGGGGGAACATTATGAAAAACAAAGTGGAGAAGCAGCATTTTAAGGTTATTATTAAAGTGCACTTTTTAATATCTCCCTGAACTTAACAAGCTTCACATCCTTAAATATTTACTCCGCGGCCACTTAAGCATTTTGTAAGCACTTGAACTGACTGAGAAATATTATTTGCCTTATTTGACGGGTAATTTCTACAGGCTTAGAGCTCCTTTTACGGCAGACGAGGGAAATCAGGAGGCATCCATTCGGCGGACAGGCAGCTAATTAGGCGATCAAGAGCTGCCTGGGGCATGTCAGCCAACGCCCACGGGCAACGGGGCCGCGATAGTCATTAGAACGGGGTCAGGAATGGAGGCTAAGGGGTGGAAAATCAATAGCTCTATTATTTGGCGGAATGTCGACGGCCAAAACGAGGCGACTTGACTCCGTTTGATGTGTTGATTGACAGCCTAATTGAGGTTTCTTGACTCCTTCCATTGGAGTAGGCCAATGACCGTTTGCTGTTCGGGCTAATAATAATATTGTTGCTCTCTAATATCGCTGGGGGAATAACAGCTTGTTTAGTTAGTCATTAGGCAGGGGGATGGGGGTTTATGGTTAAAACAAAGCCCCCCAGCCGCGAGCCCGCTTAACCCTGACCACCCTTCCAAAGCACATTAAATATTTGCCGAAAGTCGCACTTGATTGCCGTTGTTGTGGTGGGCTTCCGTTTTAATTTTTTATTGATTCAACTGTTTAATGTCAATTGCTGTGCAAATACCAATCAAACGCTTGGCTTACGCAATTAGGCGGCAAGTGCCGCCCCTTCGATTTCCCAGCTCCAGACACGGGCACAGACACTTGCCGCCGCTCTTAATTAGCATTTACATTGCGTGCAACATACTGCAAGACATAAAATTAACGCCGGGCTCAGGAAAGTCCTGCCCCTTTTACGGAACAGGACACAGGATACGAGACTGCTGCTGGTCGGCCTTTAATTTGAATTTCGGGCAAGGCATTCGAAGGGAAAGTTCTGTCCCGCCGGGATGGTCATTAAAAAGTCTGAGTGGCCAACAGAGCCGAGTTATTCACAACTTTTTGTTACGGCCAACTTTCAAAGGGTTGATTGAACTCTTGAATCAAGCTGAAAAAATAGAAATAATAAAGGAACAAGCTGAATAGGCAAGCGTACAATAAATACAAAAAAACCTGGTGAGAAAAGTTTACAAACATTTGTTGGTTGTTTTGGTTCAATGTCCCATGGATAGGAACTTCCGTTTGTGAACTCAATTATGTGGCGTATCAATGCGCAAAAAGTTTCTTCGCAAATTCAAAGCAAAAATTTATAATGCCAAGCTGTGTGAGTGTGTGTGTGTGCAGAATCTCCTAATAAAGTGCTGAACCGCAGACTCTCTTGGCCAACATAAACTTGCCAGCTAGAAATAATTTCTTCTCCAGAAACAGCTTTCGAGTGTTTTAAAATGATTCCGAGTGCCACTTAAGCGTTCCAGTGCACAGCGCGATATCCGTTTGTGCTCATTCAAATCGCATGTAAAAACTATCTAGCATACTTTTTTGGCACTCGCACAAGAGCAGGCGTCGAGAAGTCAAGGCTTGGAACTGTTCCAGATTTGCCGAGAGCCACCTTCTTCTCCTCGTCTTCCTTGTTCTCCGGCTGCTTTGCAAAAGGAAATCCGAGCTGAAGCGGAAGCGCATGGCGCTGAAATAAAGTGTTGCATACTGTTCGGGGCAACAATAATAAAATATTGCATATTTTGCGGCTACACAAAATCCAAAGGCAAGCAATCCGTTTAATGGCCCTTGGCGCGGGCATATTTACTTTGGCCTTAAGCTTGCCACAATATTATTTATGGCAGAGCTCTGACATAGATTTGAATCGTTTTTTAAATTGTTATGAAAGCGATTATCCATAAGGAGTTGTTGTAAATATATCTTTTCATACTTTGCGACGCCTTAAAAAATTTATCATAATCTCTTGAGGTCCGTCAAAAGAAGTTAATAATAAATTTGAATGAGAAACCATTATCCACACATAATCCTTGAACGGATCTAAGGTATATAATGATGAATTGAATATCTGACTATAAGAGCATCCCAGTTCCGTGGCATTGTTAGACGACCGCACTGGATTTTTTTTTTTTGGCTGCGACCTCGATTTCCCTGACCCCCTGCCTGCCTTCAATTTCAAAGTGAAACTTTAATGGCAACAAACGCTCCCCCGCTAGGACCATCGCCATTTTATATTTGATATTTTATTACATTACATTTCCCTGGCTTATTACATTTTGGCTTTTAAGCTGTTGACACAACTTGATTTCCGTGCGACCCGGGTATGGAGAAGGAGAAGAGTGCCCTGGTCAGTGCCGGAATGGCCGTTGAGTTCCTGTCCAAACGCCCACACAGTCCTCGTTCAACTCGTTTTGTTTCAGTTCTCTCTCTCACTTAGGTTTTTTGCCACCCGGGCCTCAGACAATTTTGGCTTTTTCCTTTCCCGAGTTTCACTTTTGGATGTCGGGAAGTCTGCTGGCTGACCCAGAAACGAAAGTGTGTCTAATGGCTTTCTGTTATGTTTTTTGACATTTTGGGAATAATGTTTCCGCTTCCGGTTTAAGGTGTGCTGCGCTTGTACTTGTGCCTGTGTATTTGCTGCAATTTCCGTCTCAGTCTGTCGCCAGATACACAGGACGAAAATGCAAGTCTATAACAACAGGAAATTTACAGGTCCTTCGTACATTTATTAGCTATAAAAATCAAATGAAGATAAGTTTTTTAATTGAAATGTTTTCCGTGTTTGATATAAATTGAATATAAAATTGTATATGATGATAAGCTGTAAATAGAATTTTGTACAATTTTATTAACGGTGCATACCAGAAATAGGGTCAGCTCGTAAGCTGGTTTCATAACGCGCAAAAAGGCGAGGTGGAAAAGTGAAAAGTCATGGAAATTTCCGCCTTTTTCCCTGCCTGAGATCAACATCAAAGATGTGCCATTCCGATACTGCCAGCTAATTTCAGCGCCGTAAACATGACAACCTAATTATTTTTTCTGCTTCCACGCAGTCGGCACCACATCATCGTGCACTGAAAACAACGGGGAGGCGGTGTACCCTGTGTGGCTCTGATTAATGTAGGAAGCGCTGCGCGTCGGTGACATTTGCATACGAAATTGAAAATAAATATTTGCACTGATAAATAAAAAGAAGAAGGCAGCGCCTGCTAATTGCACTTTGACTTTTCAAGCGAGTCCTTCGAAGAGGACTCAAGTGTATGTGCGGAGACATAGACAACAGTGGCGCAGCAAGGACAGATGGCACAGGAAAATTAGCAAAGTAATTCAGGAAGGGGAGGGGCTTCCGTTCGTCAGGACCTTGAGGCCTCTTCATGTCGGCAGACAGGACGCGTCTGGAGGGTGCGCTGCTCGATGTCCTCGCTTTACCCCGCCTTTCCGGCTGTCCTCGTCTTTGGCGCCATTTGATTAATATATATACTTTGACGCTCCCAGTTCTCGCCGCCGTCCCCGTGATTGTCTCGCTTTATTTTCGACAATCGAAATTAATTGCACTGCTTGAGGAGGTCCTGTCTGCGCTTTGTTCCCAACTTTTGCCCAACACCTGGCGGCGTCTGCTCCGTCGGGGTTAAGTTTGTCGTCGAATTTCCGAAAAAGCACTGACGACAGCGGCAGAGTAAATGCCTCGGGCTCGCTCTCTGTCTGCAGGCGAAACAAACCGAAAGCTTAAAATGCAAAAATCAATAAATTTAATTAAAGCGGTTATTTAAAGTATCTAGAGGGAATTACGGGATTTAGGGGATGTCATTAGGGCGCCGTGGAGAGGTGAGCTTATGCCTACGCTGCGGATACATATTTAAATTGGTTTGAATTATGTTAAAAATGATTTAATTAATTTGTTCTTTTGTGGCTATGGTGGGCTTTAGGTGCTTTGACAGTCATATTTGTTCCAGGGATGAATCGGAAATATAAAATACATTTGTTTGTGGCATATAAGGTAAAATTATACGAAGGATTAAGGGGTATGCCTGGAAATATTTCATACAATATGTATTTTTGAGTCTTTATAGACTTTGACAAATAGTTTTCAATATGTACTTAAGATCCCTTTTGGAACACTCTCAATTATTATGCTGTCACGTAGGCATGAACCCTAAAATAAAATATAACTAAATGTGCCGTCATACTGCTACCAAAAGTGATACTGATGAGTTTGCATAGGCAATCATCGGCTGTCGTTAGCATTTCCCCTTTTCCTAGAAAATCACTTTGGCATTTTTGGGGAAATCATTATATTTAAGAGGCATATTCCGGCGAACTATCGCTTTCATCCTCGACAATGCCAATCAGTTGCATCCCCAGGGCCAGGACCTATTATCATGCCCCCAAATGAGGGCCATTCATGGGACCCACCCGCAGACGTATACATATACATATATGTATATATAAATATATATATAAACATATTCCATATATAAGCTTGGGTATTTATATTTACTATTTGCGTGGCCGTCATTATCGTTATTAGAGCTCATTAGCAGCGTCATTGCGTAGCCGTAAGAGGAAGAGCAATGTTTGGGTATTGGTTACGCCTCGCCTGTGTGGTGTGTGAGTGTGTGTGCGTTGGGTCTAAGTGTTGTCCTTCACAGGACCGAAAGGAAAGGGGAGGATGAGCTGCATGAGATGGGGCCTCACAGGGCCATTGAATGCGAGCTAATTTGCTTCCAGGGGCTTATGGCTCCTGATTGAACCAAAATCGGTTACTCCTTATTAGTTTCTGCTTGAATTTTGGGGGCCTCCATGGAAACAAGAGTATTATAATTATATATAGCATGCTTGAGCTGCTTAAGAATCTTATCTCGGTAGAGAACAATTTGCTTAATTTAAATACAGGAAAATCTAAGTAAAAGCCGTGATAGAAGTGAATAGGAATTTCCTTTATCTTATAGTGGTAACTTCTTACTTTACAATAATAATTTTCAATTAATATTTAAACATTACTTGGTATTTGTTTTAATTACCTTTTTTAAAGCCTGGATTAGTATCTTGTCCGGGTGCCAAAGCTTGTGCTCAAAATTGCTCAGACGCCATTGTAAATTGCAAACGAACTTAATTTCTGTTGACCTTCCGACATCATCAGGATCCGAATCTGGATCGGGGTCGCTGTCGCAGTCGCGTTAGCCTCCCGTCTGTGTGCATACGTGGTCCAAATGCCTGCCGGAAATCGTCTGCAATGTGCGAGATAACAATTTTCATGCCCTGACCAAGGCGACTGCCCACCCAACCCCAGAAGCCGCACTCATTATTCGTAATGGTGCTGATGGTGATGATGACAACAACACCACCTCCGGCGACCACTGCGAAAACAGATGAGGAGCGGCGGACTGATGCCCCGATTCCGGAATCCAGCGACGGCAGCGCCAAGGGGGCAGGAGTATCACAATGGGAATGCCATTGGCGTATTCTGCATTTCATAGCTTGTATTCCCGTATTGCATGTTCCGTGTTTCGCCGGACAGGACGATCCAGAATGCCGTCGTAACATTTAATTTCCGTCAACTGGTTTTGGCGGGGGCACTGGAATCCGGGATACTGAGGGATCTGGGACGCCGGAACTCTGGGGCTCCGGGGAAGAGAGCTCCACGTAGACACAACATGTCTGCGGCTAATATAAAACGAAGAATGCCATGACAAACGGGTTGAGCCACCAGAACAGACACGCTGACCACCGAAACAACGACAATGTCATTGGGGATGGTTCTGATGATGGCACTTGTCCAGCCGTAGCTATTCCACTCCGTTCCCGGCCATTATCATTAGCTACGTGCGTCGTCACCGGAGCTTGTATGCATTCAACAGTTTTGATTGCTGATTGCGCACGGCGACAGAGATAATTCCGTCCATCAAACGGGGGTGGCTCCAGGTGTTCAGAAATATATGATTTCTAGGGGAAATGAGGTCTCACGTAGGGTAAATGAGTGTTTATAAGCCCATTTTTTCAGACCAAAACTATATAAATCAAAATTTTTTGATTTACTCACAGAAATCCGACTCTAAAAATTTGTATATAATAACCCCATCTAGGCTATCATCACCCCGAATGGGTTTTGACTCTTAATGAATTTAAACTGCTTTATTTTATGTTATTAATACAGTGGAATAGAACCAAAATCTACTTTTATTTAAGACAAACAAAATACATTTAGAAAACTCTTGAGCTTGAAATGATTTATTTGCTTTAAACTCCAAGCAGACGAAAGCGACTTAATTAAATAATCCATTTATCAACTAGTTCTTTTTCAAATGCTCCGATGAATTACTAATTAAATAAATGCTTTTGGCTGCAAATAAAGGGCACTTAGAAAGAATTTTTGAATTAAAATAAAAGACATTTAATGGGGTGATATAAACGTGAATTCTATGAATTCCTGAATAAATAATTAAGCTGGAGAAATTCCCCCTTTTATATGTATTTATACAATTTGGAATTTCGCCCACCTTGAATATTCTAAAAAATTAAGTAATTAAATCGTGCTTAAGGCATTACCAACAGCAACAGAAACGGCAATGGCAGCGGCAGCGGCAGAGGATAAAAAAGGAAAATATGTAAATGTTGTCATAACGAAAATGCCGCAGAGAATGGCCCATCTGGACGAGGAAGACGACCTGCCTCAGTCAGGATTAAGTGCTTTGTTCTCCGTTTGTTGCCATTGCTGCCGTTGCTGCAGGAGCAGCCTTCGAGAATGAATTTCAGCATATATTTTATGACACTCGACTTTTATATTTATGCCCCGGCCACTACATTCGTCTGTCTGTCTCGTTTTTGCAGCACGTCGCCATTGCCATCGCCGGCATCCCTGTCGCCCAAGGACTACGCAGGACTCGCCGGCTGCTCGGCGCTGGCTTTCGTCCTGTACCTAAACACACTTAACGCTGGATTTGTCTACGATGACAGGTGAGAAAAATTTAACCGAATTAAAAATTCCATATGTCAGCACGTTGACGAAGGTAAATGGCTGCCAGTCGAGTCTCTCCAGTGTCGAGACATTGGTCCTTCGTCCCCTGGTTGCTCTGTCGCCCTGTTTATATGGCCAAAAGCGATGTTTTGTCGCCGGATCGGTCCCCGAAGAGCGTAAAAAAGGGCAGCGAAAAATACAAAAGTTTATTATTAATTGTGCGCCAAGTGCTGCCATTTATTTGATAAAATCGCCGTAATAAATTCTGGGCCCCGCCTAATTGTAAAACTTGAAGCGGACCAGTTGCCGGCTTATCGCCTGGGCATTGTTGATATATATGCGGCGGATCCAACGCCATTGTCAGAGTCACAGCCAGAGTCAGAGTCAGAGTCACAGACGGAGCAAATTAAAAAACAAAATGTTGATTTATGCCGCCGCTCCTCACCTGGCCGCATTGAAATGCTGCAAACGCAAACGAAATTACCCATAAATATCAAAAGTCATGTACAATGGACAGGAATTTCCCCAAGGACCACAAGCTCCATATATACAATGGTCTAGCCCTCCGGCCAGGAGTCAGCAGTTAGCAGTGAGCAGTCAGGAGCAGCGTGGAGTCAGGAGCTCTCCTCTGACCATTTCGGCGAACAAGTGACTCCTGCTACTGCTCCCGGTTCAACTACAATGCCCGGCAAACAATTGGTAGGATTTGAGGTGGGGACATGGTATTGGTCTTGGCTCTGGCTCCGGCTCCGGCTCTGGATCTGGCCAAGTTATGCAGAAAGTGCTCAGCTCGGAGCTTTCGCTGTAGCTCGTTATTTTGTGCTGTCCAGAAAACAAGCGCAAAACTTGCCAGGACACACACACACTACCGCGTGCACACGAAAATAATAAACGCAACTTATGTAACTCGGCCGCCCCTTTTGCCTTCGAAAAAGTTGTGTGCGAGTTTATGTTTTTTGCCTGGGCGGAAGCTCCTGCGGTCACTTTCACGCAGTTGCCAACACCAGTTGGAGCACAGGACCTTGGTCGTACACAGGGGGAAATGGGAGAACTACAAAAATAAAGTCATGGTTTCCTTAAATCGTAAGAAAAGGGCTTCTGCCTAACTTGATTTAAAAGTTTGTAGGATTATAAACAAAAAACTAATGGAATAAATAGTAGGAGAACCTAGAAAATTCTACTCTATTTGAAAACTAAGACTAAAATCGATTCTAATCTAAAGCCCACACTTCAAAGATTTTGTCTCAGTGAAGACATCGGTCCCACTGCCTACCTATCGGTTGGTCCTTTCGCATGTCCTGCGGTCATCCCACAACATGGCCACTGTGACCATACGAGCACAAGTTATTATTGTCAAGCCAGGCCAGACAAAACATGATTTATTAAATGGCAGAATTCCCTTCAATTTGTTTCCTATCAACTGGAAAAAGAGCAATGGCTTGGCTTCGACTTGGGAATGGGTGAGGACGGTGGCGAGGGCGAGCTATCGTTGCCATGTTTCGGCATTAAGGAATCTCTGTTGTTGGCAATTGTTAAGGAGAGATATGAGATTTTAATAAGTTATGCTTGGCAGCCTTTTGATCGAGTGTTTCACGGAACAAGTTTCTCAAATAATTGAACTAATGGGATGTGCTTACATCCGATTAGTGGCATTGAATTATTTCTGTCCATTTAAACTTTTAAGCTTTAATTTTATAAAGGTAATTTTGCACATTTTGCTGGTCACCTGATATTCACACCTTTAACGGAATATATTTCCATTTTACAAAAAAAAATAATTGAAAAACGAGCGAACCGTAACAAACATCCCCCAATCTACAGTCTTACAATAATTTATGTGCCGTATTAAAAGGACAGCAACACCGGCAGTAAAGAATCAACAGCAGCGGCAACAACGTTACGTATACGTAATTTTGATGGCACACAACCATCGGACGATAGGCACACTTCACAGAGGTGGGCGGGGTTTGTGTTTGTGTGTGGTGTGGTGTGGTGTGCGAGGTGTACCAATGTTGTGTGTTGTGTTCTTCAGCCAGAGTAACAGAATTTTGTGCTCTTTTTTCTTGTGTTGTGTATATAAAATCGAAAATTTTCACTTTACATAAGCACAACACATACAGATGGTGTGTTGTGGGTAGCCATGAAGGTGGGATGGTAGAATGGCAGGAATGTGGTGTCCACATTCGGTGCTGATGCTATGATATATTGTCTTCAACAAAAGCCAACCACAGCCCTGTTTGTCTGCTGTTCCTCCCTGTACCTATGTGAGCATGTGAGGTGAGGCTCACAGTGGAGCGGAAGCTGAAAGTATTACTGAGAACTGCAAGGATTTAGGCTCACAAAATGCAATAATAATAGAAATCTAAGCTAATATTCAGTTTTTTAAAGACACACCTATATTTATTATATTTCAGAAATTATTTTCTTGTCATATTTTGGGTAATAAACCACTTTATAGACTCTAATGCAGCCTCTGTTCCACTGTTTGTCGTGTGTGTTGTGGCTGTTCTTCCTCGATTGCCTGTGCTTCCTGCTACTCCTGCTTTTCTCACTCCTCTGCCTCATCTGCCTGCTCTTGTTCCCACTCCTATTCCTGGCTCCTGATCCTGTCTTTGGCCTCCTCAGCTCGAGTTGAGAGTGAAAAGCGAACGATAACGGCAGCAACATGCCGCACTTGTAAGCTGCTTGAAGCCTGGCCATTGTTGTTGCTGTTGCTGCCTTCTGACCTCTGACATCTTACCGCCTTCCCTCCCATACCCTCGCCTCCTCTTCTACTCCTCACTGTTAGTGTTCTCTGCCGCTGACAAAGTGGCGTTGTTGCTGTTGCCATTGGAGGGTGTTGATGTTTTGGTTGTCGGCCTCGCTATTGCTATTCATTCACTGGCTATACGATGATAAAGCACAAAAAAGGGAACTGCGGAAATTCTGCTGATGACGATAATGTTGACGCTTACGATGGCGACAACTTCGACCCTTTTGCCCGGTATCAAGCCCATCTGCATAGCGCACAACGAAGAACTAGTTCCGTCCTGGCAAATACACGACTTTACGACTTTGTTTGTGGTGTGTGTGTGCATTCGCCTGGAGGTATGCAATGAAATTTCTTTTTAATATTTGCCCGCTACCTTCACCACGCCTAGCAAATGAGGCGTAGAACAATTTTCGGTTCGTTTTGGTGCAAAGGAGGATGGGTAAATGCTTGCCAGCTTCAAATAGAAGCTGCATTACGCAGCCGGAAGGCATTACAAGTCATACAGCAATGGTTAAGGTAGTAGGATCAGTTGAATATTTAGTAACTTATTGTAATTATAAAGATTTTACTGAGGAATATCTCAAAAATATTTAGCATTATTATATAATGGGATTTGAATAAATGGTTTTTTTATTAACAGATTGCAGAAAATTACAAATAACATCAGTAATATATATCCACTTTTATTATCTTCTTTATACCATTTAATAATTCCTCTTAAATCCTTTAAACTGTGATTAAATTGTCTACTTATTTACTACAATTTTGACAACTAGTGTGAATGTCGTGCGAGTTCTTCCCAATTTAGCAGCTCCTTCATCTGCGTTCAGGGCTTTTGCTTTGTGCCCTTCCGATAAGAATTTGTTTGCTCGCAACGACATTTTTGTGGCTGCTTTGGCGCAAACTAAAGGGATCGGCTAGGGGGGGGTGCAGAGTGTGGGATCCTTTGGAATGCCAATTGAAATTGAAGTGTAGATGAGTGTGCCTCCCGCACGCCCACTGCCTTGCCAACCCCGCAAACCATTCAGCGATGCTGGTCCTTGCCAATAACTTTGCTTTATAGTTGGGCACGTCTCTCTGGCGAATTTGTAAACCCAATTTGTGGCAACACCAACCTCCACACTTGGCATCCTTTTTATTACCATTTTCTGGCATTGAAAGAGCTACCTGAACACACACTCACTCACCGACACTGGCACACGTGCAATAAACCTTGCCACAATTCATATTTCCGGTCACCCATTCCACACGGCATTCGTCGAATGATAAATAAAATATTAAATTGAAAACCGAATTTTTATTCAAAATGCTTTCTAACTTATGTGTGTGTTGTTTGCACATGACTTTTCTTTGGAGTCGAACCTCCCATCCCATCCTGTCCCCCCAAAAAAACCTGCCATTTGTGACCCGGGGCTTCGGCGGATATGTATTTCGTTTGCATAACCTTTGAACTTTTGTACACCCCAAAGACCCTAAAACTACAGCCCGGGGCAGCAAAAAGCTAAAGTAAATATCTGTGCACATAACTTGATTACTTAACAAGCCGACATTTAATTTTCAATTTTGAAAGAAGCCAAACGCTTTCAAATATGTCCGAATATGTTGATTTAAGTGAGCGCAAAATAAAATTAATTTTTGTACATTCTATGGATCAATAAATTAAACATATTCCATTTCAATTTAAAGTGCTATAAAGGTGCGTGATGTTAAATGTTATTTGTCCCGAAAGACCTTTAGTTATTGAAACTAAATACGAGATAAATAGTTTGAATAATATTTACTTGGAAGCCGGAAAGCGTTTATGCTCCCTGAAGCCATTAAAGTTATTGGCCGTGTAAAAAGCTAATATATAAATAAGTAATAATTAACTTTATTACTGTTAAATATTTTTACAGGAAGCTTGGGATTTTTAAAATCCATTAAACTCCGCGAAAGGATAATGCATTAATTAATTTGTAAAAAAAAACCAAGGCAATTGCTTGTCAGCCTTTTTTTTATTTCATTCTTTTTCTACTCCCATTATTTTTCTTCCACCTAGAGTACCCTTAAAAGAAACAAACCCCCAACGATTGCCACCACGAACCCTCCTCCCAGGAGTTAGAAAGTTAATTAATGACATTTACTGGATACATCTAAAAACTAATTATGCATAAAATGGCCGGGGTATTATTGCAAGCCCACCATAAATTTCCGCAAACTGTGCAGCAATCGCACAAACAACGCCGATAACAAACTAGCCCTGATCCTGATTATACGGCTCTGCCTCTCACCTGACCCGACCCGGTGCCACTGTGCCGTGCCGGCCAAATCGATTAGGACAACAAGGAGCGCTACAACGGCGAGGCAATTACCAAGGACCCGTCGTCCACTACAACACAATGACAATGTTTCTATGTATGTGTGTGTGTATGGGGGTGTCTGAGTGTGTGTGTATTTGTGTCCTGCTGAACAACAAAAGCACAAAATACGCCAACAAATCGGCAATTAATCAAGCCGCAAGTCCACGGAAGGGGGTGGAGCTGAACGGGGGGGTTGGTCAACTGTCGCTTGGCACTTTAACAATATTTATGCCGAGTGCAAAAACAAAGGAATAATAAAAATAGCAGGCTTTCGAATTAGTTAACGATAAATATTAAAGGCGTAAGGAGAAATTACCTATGGTCTTAACTACGATTTTAATAGAAAAATTATGTAGAAAGCCAGCTTAATATTCGTTCTATTCAGTTAAAAATTATCAACTTACATTTTTTTGACCATATACATAAAAGCTTTCAAAGCATTTAATTAATCAAATTCGTTTTAATATGAAAAAAACTGATTATGATTTAATCAATATCCAACTTACTAAACATTATTTCTCGTAATCTTTAAATAAACCAATATGCCCTGCTAAAGAGTTTTTCCCCAATCTAAGTAAAAGCAAAATAAATAGGACTAGAGGCTTAGGTCCCTTAGAATTTGAGGCTCTCAGGTTTCATGTAGCAGGAAAGCGGAGATGAATCCAGTCAAGCTGAGCAAAATGGCACTCCTTGGTGGAAGATAGTCCGAATATAGGATGAGGCAAGGTAGTCGACGAGATACTCCGGCCCCGGCAATTAATCATTTTAATTAATTGGACAGGTGTGCCACAGGTTGCTGTCTGCTGCTATCAGTTACTGAAGTAATGTGAACCCTTTCCCACCCAGAAGTACACTTCAAGAATATTCTGCAGGAGTTCCTATAATTTTAAAAAACATTAAAGATTTTAATTTTTTAGAGGCCTCAAGAAATATTTTTTTAAATATCACAGACACAGATTTTTTAAATAATTTTTAATTAATTTTTTCCACTGTTTTTTCATGATTCCCTTATCCCATCTCCTTTTGCAGACGCGCCATCTTGGCCAACGGAGACGTGACGGCAGCTCGGCCGCTGTCTCATCTTCTCCGGAATGACTTCTGGGGGACTCCGCTGTTGGACACCGGCTCCCACGGCTCCTGGCGTCCGCTGAGTGTGCTCAGCTTCCGAATGAATTTCCTGGTGGGCGGACTGAACCCCGCCGGCTATCACCTGGTCAACGTGCTGCTCCACTGCCTGGCCACCGGGCTGGTGGTGCTCGTTGGACATACGCTCTTGCCATTTCGAGTTGGAGCCTTGGCCGCCGGCCTGCTTTTCGCTGCCCATCCGATACACACGGAAGCGGTGGCCGGATTGGTGGGACGTGCAGATGTGGTGGCTTGTGTGTGTTACCTGCTCGCCTACCTTGCCTATCGCCGGCACATGCTCAGCCGGGAATGGGGATCACTGGTTCTTACCATTGTCCTCGCCTTGGCCGCATTGCTTTGCAAGGAGACGGCCATAACGGCGCTGCTACTGTGCGGATTGTGCGACGTGATGTCGGCAATTGGACGGGAAAATAGTGATAAGGTGGGTTTTACATTTTTAAATCTATAAAATAAATGATTTGCAACTATTCCTTCCCTCCAGCACCGACTGCGATCTCTATCGATATTGAGTGTCACCTTGTTGTGTGCCCTTTACTGCCGCCTGAGTATCCTACCGCTTCCCACTGCTGCCTTCTCAATCGCGGATAATCCAGCGGCCCATGGGTCCTGCATTTGGACTCGATTCCTGACCTTTATGTACCTGCCAGTGGCCAATTTCCGACTGCTACTGTGGCCCCAGGAACTAAGCTTCGACTGGGGAATGGAGGCAGTGCCACGGATCATAACGCCCTGGGATGCCAGGAATATCCTGAGCATCGGCTTCTACGGTTCCCTGATTGCTGTGCTTTGGCGAAGCCTTGGCCTGCGTCGTTCCACCTCCTCGATGGACTTTGCGGAAGTGGCGAGCATATCCCTCCCGCTCCTGCGGCGTTTGGGTGGCAATAGCTGCCACACTTGGTTGCGCCTCACCTGCGATTGCCATCATCATCATCACCACCAGCAGGTGTCGGAGCATGCGAGATCGGCTTCAAGCTATTATCCTGCCCCCAAAAGCCCCGCCTCCTCCGCCTCGCCAGCCGCCTTTGTTAGCGTTGCCTTCATGGTGCTGCCATTCCTGCCCGCGAGCAATCTGCTCTTCTACGTGGGATTTGTAATGGCCGAGAGGGTGCTCTACCTGCCGAGTGTGGGCTACTGCCTGCTCTTTGGCCATGGCTTTGGCAGTCTCTGGCAGAGGGTTCATGGCTCACGGCGATCCCGGATGCTGCTCCTCTGTGGCCTGGGGCTGCTCCTTGGAGTGCATTGCCTTCGCACTGGGAGACGCAACCTGGACTGGCGAGACGAGGAGCAGCTATTCCGCAGTGCAATCAGCGTGAATCCCCCGAAGGGTGAGTGCATACATAAGTTTTTATTGTGGATTCTCAGGGAAATATTTTGGATTTGTTTTTAAGGAAATTAAACATTTTTTTGTGGTTGTATAACATGGCGTATGAGTAATATTTGTTGCAAACCTAGAATTTTTTTTATAAATTATGCCAATTTTATTTCATTTTTTCATTTATAAGCGACATGATTTAAAAAAATTTTTTTTCTGGGGTTGAATCACAGGGCGTATGAGTAATTTTAGAACGCTTGGAAAACTCTACGATATGTCTAAGTAATTTTACTTTTCAAATAAACGTTCTAACTTTCATTTCTTTATATATTCTAGCTCTGGGCAACCTGGGCAGCGTTTTGAGCTCCCAAGGAAGATACCAGGAGGCGGAATGGGCTCTCACTATGGCGCTTGGACATCGCCCCACTATGGCCGATGCGCACTTTAATCTGTAAGTAAACGTTCCTGCTGAGCATGTGGTTGTGGTGCCTAGTCGAAAAACGCGAAAACCCTTCTGGAAATCGAGGAGGAATTCGCGCCTTAGCCGCCTCCACCAATACACGAAACATGAATCCACAAAATGATGGCGGTTTTTGCCAGCAGCCTTTTCAAAATTCAAAAGCTCAAAGTGAATGGCTGTCGCGACCTTGGGGTTGGGTTTGCGTATTGGCCATGCCTTTTCCGGCGGCTCAGGGGGTGAGGGCTGCTGCTCTTAATTCCGAACGGCAGATGCAGCTTCAGCTGCTCCTTCTGGTGGTGCCGTTCTGTTCTGTTCTCGCTTCCGTTTGCCAGCAAAAACGTTCGGACAACATCTGAGAGAAAAAAAAAGAGAAGCAGGGGGTTGAGCTGGAAACTGGGTGAAAAACTGCGGAAGAGGGGCTGGAACGAGGACGACTGCCCAGTTGCATCGCGCATACAAATCAACTCGGTCAGAAACTTTAGCTCCAGCGCAGGGGGCACATGTTTTGCATCTTTTGGATGGCAATTTGCATGCACTCGGCAGCCATCAACAGCAAATAGCTGCTGGTTGCAGGGGCTTTTTTTTCATCTTTTGCTACCTCACAACGCCCACAACGCGCTACGCCCATTACACCCTCCCCCAACCCCGATGTCCTTTTTTTCTGTTGTCCCGCTTTTGTACCTTTCGGAGCCTTTGAAACAATGCGAGTGGAAATGAATGCAAGAGGCACTCCGCCGCCTAATCCCCTGCAGATATGCTGTTAATTAGGCCAAAACTGAATGGGTTTCCGGCCAGCGTTCAGATTCTTCGAGATACTTGGTTTCCGCAGGCTGAGGCTAAGTACACATGGAGTTGTAATTTGCATTCGGGACACATGTACCATTTCAAAAAGCAGTTGAGACTGGGGAAATTGTAACTGTTTGGTGTATTATCTTAACTGCATATGGGTTTCTAAGGGATTTGTACTGTAATGCTGGTTAATGTTTAAAAAATGGCCTTAAAACACTTTATATCTATCTTGGTTGTCCTAATTTATGCCCCGAGTAATTGAAGTAATCTATCCTATTCTGTCTGCGATCTATTCTCGCCAAGTCGAACACGTACATCAAGCGTACATCAGTGCAATAAAGCAGCAGCTGCGACAATTGCATTCTTCGGCATTCCGAAACCATTTCACTTGTCTAACACAATAAATAAACAAAAGCCCCCGACATATATAATGCCCTGTGCAAGCAGACACACATGGCAACAATAACATATCTGGGAGTGTAATGGGAATGGGAATGGAAAAAATACTAGTAACAAAAGGAAAAATTGGCATTTCTGCTTACAAGCTGCACTTGATGCAACAATATGAGAAAATAAAACTGCTGACGCATGACGTTGGCATCCTGCTTATACCGCTAGCCCCAGCACTAAGAGAAAAATTAAGTATTAAAGGCAATTATAGTTATATTTAAATAAAATATATATTCTTTAAGAACTTTATATTTTAAGTGTATTTTTTGGGGGTCAAAAAAGCTTAGTTTACTGATAATTCGTAAAATCTTAAGGCCTTGCTACTTGCTTTTGGCTCTGTATTTTTTTCCGAGTTCGAGGCCAATGACACTTCCACTTTGGACATATAGCAGGCACACTCGAGCTTACACAGACACACACAGGGGCATTACGGGGGCAGCTTTGGATAGTCATAGTGCAATTTACTCGTTGCATCGACACTAACGGCGACCGCCAACTGAGATCGCTGTGAGCGAAGCAGACGTTGCTCCCTGCCACGCCTTCATTTGCCCCTTTTCCCCCTGAGATTTGGGCAGCTTGGCGCGAAAGAGGAATAGGGAAAGCGGAGTGCCATGCATTACGAGGGAAGCGCAAACATGCCAACGCTTAACGAATCGCACTCGACACCCCATCGAAGGCCACCATGGGACCGGAAGCGAAAATGCTTGTCGCAAGACACGCGGCGGTAATTAAGATTTTCACTTGAACTTCACAACAAAAACAAGTAAAAGCGTATCAATTTCTTTAAAGAAAATTACTGAAAAATTAAAGCAAGCAAGTTTAGTTGATATTCATTTAAATAAATAACTGTACAAGTCCATTTTCAAGGTAAATTTATTAAAAAAGATATACAAGTCATAGCTAGTAAATTTCCCGCGTATTTATATCCATCCCGTCCACTGTGGCCTAGGCGGCGTGACTGTTGAACTCCCTTTTGAATATGCAGGACGTCAATTCCACAGCTGGCCTCGCACTCGCCTTAGTGTCCCTGGCAGCCAAGCAACCATTGCTCATACGCCCTGTTGCCAGTATTGTTGTACTCGTTGTCGCTGCTGCCGCCTGTCGCCTTGGCGCTGGCTGTTGATTATTGTGTTTGACATAATAGGCTTTACGCTCCAAAAAAGGAAAGCAAAAGACGCATGGTATAAATCCTTTCGCCTTGCTTCCTTTTGGCAAATTGTAGGTAAATGCTTTTTCGCCCTCCTGCCAAGTCATTTTTCCAGCTTCCCATTGAAGGGAAACTTACCTCCCAAGCAAACAAAAGACAAAAGTGGAAAAAGAAAAGGGGATTCAATACAAATAATTGCTGAGAACTCCCGAGAGCAATGGACAATGGCGGCAGCCGGGGACCCACCTCATCATCATCATCATACTTAAGTATATACACATTCCGTCATCCGTTCGTTGCGAAAAACTGTATGCTAAAACTATGCAAAAACATGCCAGGCAGTGAGTGCACTAATCGCTTTGTTTCCCTTGGAAGCGCCATGCAGTAATTCTGTTTTTCCTCATTTAAGTAAATATTTAAACTGAGCATTTTGTTTTTCCCGCGACGCCTCCGAAAAAGCCTCTTTAAATGGCACATTTTGTATGGTTTCCCATTTGAAGTGTAAATGCATATATATCTATGTGTATATATACACAGGGATTATCGGCTTATGGGCAACTGGCGTATTAATGCTCATATTGAAGATTATTTTGAACAGTATATTTGGCAGCCTATTTTTTGTGACTGCACAAAATTCTAACAATAACCGAATAAAGCTTAAAAATATATTCCATTTATTGCTCAATGAAATGTGAAACAGAAAAAGAAAGAAATGTTGAATATCAAGCAGATTATTGAAGAAGCTTTGCAAAATAACGCTTTAGTGATTCAGAATTACTTATACTCTTTTTTGAGAATATTTATGAATTTTTTAATATTTTATTGTATTTATTTAATACTTAAGTTAATAGCAATTTTTTTAAACTTTAATATACTCAATTACAGTTCAATTTAGCTGCACATCTTAGAAAAGTAAAAGGCTCTTTAAGAGCATTTTTCCAGCACCACAATATCCTTCTCCTAGTCCTGCTCTGTGAAAAAGCCAAAAGCAAAGGAAAGAAAAAAGAAATACGGAGAGAAGAAAGAAAAAATATAACTGTTGACGGCTTAGATACAATTTCAAATAATGTCAATGACATAAAAGCAAAGCGCGAACTTCATAACTGCTAAGGCTTCTCGCCTGCAGGTTATTAACTTGGTTCAAAACGATACACGAGGCGTTGGGATCCCTTGGCCGGCACAGGGGCCTCTGGTCTCCGGACCATGGAGCTGCAGGGAAGCCCACGCAGAGATTTCATTTTAGTGCCGTGAAAGTTTAAAACGCTTTTCTCGCCACCCCGCTTTCCCAGCTTTTTACCATTTTCCATCCGCCTTCGCAGAGTTGCCTTTGCAGCTTATCGAAAAGTTGTCTGATTGAATTTTTGCCTTGTCCACTTTCAAAATGCAGCAGCGGCGGCAGTGGCAGCCTCTTTTGCATGGCCTCTGTCTTAGGTGCACTTCAAACAATTTTTATACTTTATATTTTTTGTTTAAAATTAATTTGAATAATTTTATAAAGGTAGAAAGAAGAAGTAGATTTTCTGTCCAAAATACCATTTTGAATAAAGTGGGAAAAAACGAAATCCGTTTAACCATTCAATTAGTTTAGTTTATCTGTTTTTTATTTATAATAATTTAAAATACATTTTTGTGTACTTTACTGCATTTTTTACTCAAGTTTCTTTTATATATTGAAGAACTGATCAACAGTTTTACTAAAACTGACTTGGGCTGTGTTTTTTCAAAATTGTGGTTGCTATTCAGGTTTTAAGTATTCTATAATTTTGCTTTAAAATTATATAAATAATATATTTTCAACAAACACAATTCTAACAGCTTTAAATACTTTAAATTCTGTAGAAACTTATCCTCTCAGTGCCCAATAGCTGGCTAATCTGAAAGTCAGAAAAGGCGATTGCAGCATGTACATTATGAAAGCTTTAAGAGCTTGCCAAGCTGTGAAATTGTGATGGCTGCTGGCGGGTGCTGGAGGTGTGGTAGCATTTTCCGTTTTCTAATCGAAAATCAATGCCAGGTGCCCTTCAGCGCCCTCCACCCTCCCCCAACTTACCAGGGGTGCGTCGCGGATAAGCAGCTGTTTGTACATTATTTACTCGTAAGCCATCAATAGACGGGATATCTCCGGCCGAGCACCTTGCACCCTGCGGCTACGGATCTCCGGATTCTGCCACGTGCCGCCTCCCGGAACACAAGGCATCCATCCAGCAGCCACAGCTCCGGCTCCAGCTCCTGTTGCTCCTCTTCTTCTCCTGCTTTTCTTTTTTTTTTGGTTTCTGGCAGAGAGTCTAGCCGGGCGCCAGTCAACTGTCATGGATTTGTTGTGCTCCCGTGCTGATGCCGCTCTGATTTTTAGCTGCAAAATGCCACAGCAAAGGATAAGTTGAGTGGTGGGTGGGTGTGGATGCCAGGACGCGAGGTTGCAGGGATGCGGGTAGTGATGCCAGGCGGCGGGAAGTCAAAGTAACAGGCAGGCAAACACCAAAACCAAAAAATCACTGAGCTGTATAATTCGATTTCTCTTTTCCACCCCTGCACTGCACTTGTTTTGTGTGTGTTGGGGGAGTGTGGCTCTTGGTGCTGTTTGCTTACCTGCACAAAAGCAAAAAATAGCACCAAAATAAATAGAAATAGAACAACATGGCTGGTTTTTTGCAGAACCCCCAATGGAATAGTATAAAATAGAATACTCAATATTCAGTTGAGCAAATCCATCCGTTGTTCGGTTGCAATTCGCATGCATTCACATGGCTCCCTTTTTTTCGGGTTTATTTTATTTTATTTCCCCCCTTTTTTATTCTGGATTGCAAATGGGGAAATCGCTTGAAATTGTGGGCAACGAGGGGTTTTCAACATGGCAACTCACACGAAAATAAAATTTAAACAAATTCAGCTTTCGATGTTGCGGCATATGCGAGTGTTTATTGAAAAGTTTTCACACACTCACTCACCTCACATCTCCTCACCCTCTGTGGTGTTACCGAGGCGAAAAGCTAATCGATGAATCCAAGGGGTACGACATGCAAATTTCTAAAGCAAAAATGGGTTACAAGTGTCGGAAAATTCTTTTAGGAGTCATTTAGAAGAGACCAAAATTATGTAGCTTAAAAAGGATTTTGTTTGTTCAATAATTTTTTACCCCCAAAAAATTCTTTTATTTAATATTTGAAGCACAAAAAGTTTACTTTTCATTAATTTGTCTTATTTTTCAAATATTTCTGCATTCTTTCCCTTATATATTTTCCAAAAATTTTAAAAACAACAATTTCTATATATAAAATCCCATCAAATCCAGATTAAACAATAATATTTTTAATACAAAATATTTTCTATGATTTTTTAATAAGCTGCAAGTCATATTTACATTGTTTTGTGCCACAAATTGCACAATTCTATGCTCCACAATTTTTTTTATCCTGACATGTAGCTAAGATATAATCTGCTTTTTGTATTCAAATCCAAAGTCTTTACAATCTGCCCTCTTGTTGGTTTTATAGCCTTGTCGCTACTCAACACAAAATTCAGAGTGCGCCGCCGTTTGTTTGAATAATATTGTTGTGTTGCTGCTGCTGCCACCGTTGCAACTCGTTGCTGGTGTTGCAGTTACTATACTGAGCAATCTGTGCTTAGGTTTATTTTACACTGTTCAGGACTGCTAAAAATAAAATACTGGGTTTTTTAAAGTAAGTATTGTGGAAAAAATTCAGAATAAAATTAAAATTTCAAATTCAAAACATTTTATTAAGTTTAAGAAATAATTTTGATTAGTCTTAAAGTGTTTTCTTTCGTTTAATTTTTACTTTATAAAATGTATATTTCTGTGTATGGTATTTCACCTTTCTCTCTGTGTAAGCCCAAAACGATGTGTTTGGTTTAAACGCTCAGACATTCGGTCATGTATGAATAACCACCAGACGACACAATGGATATATGCATATGGACGGGCGATGCTTGTTTGTGAATCAAGCAAATTTTAGCTGGGAAGGTGGAGGCGGGTCCGACTCCTGCTATGGTCACTCAAAGGGCGGTTCCTTAATTAAATGAAGCCGCCCAAAATCAACTTGAAGGTCAGCATTCAGCGCTTTCAAGTATTCGCGCAGCCGCCGCTGCCGCCGCCTGCAATTAGCCGGTGGAAACCGCAGCAAAGCAAACCCAGAGTTAATTTACTCCCAACACTTTCAGAGGCAGAGAGCCGTCCTCGTCCTCAAGTTGAGTAACTTTGCTTTCCACAGCTCAGTTCTTTATGGTTTCGCATTTTTTTTTATCCCGTTTAATTTTCCAGGGAAAAATGAACTACAAGGAGTCTTCTTAAAGTACATTTCTTTGAAGTTTAGTTCATTTTTTGGATTGAGCAAAGAATTTAAGGTGGCTCAGAGGAAAAAATAGTCTTATATCACTTAAATAAGTTGTAAATTTTAGTCTAGTTCCACTGACAGCTTACTATCACAGCCTAAAATATATTCTTTGAGAGTATGGCTGGGAAAATAATCTATGTTTAAAACTTGTGCATTACAAATCTGTAATATCATTGATAGTCATTATAAATTTATTTCCTTATTAATCATAACCGTATTTTGTTACATATTTCAGGGGCGTGGTTCGACAAAGGCAACTCAACTTTAGTTCAGCAGTGTCCTGCTATCGCAGGGCCATTGCATTGCGTCCTCAGCTAGCGGTGGCCTACTTGAATCTGGGAACATCCCTGATGTCCCTTGGCGACCATCGTCCAGAAGCCATCTCTGTGTTTCGCACAGGAGCCCGTTTGGAAGGTCACGGAGTCCGAGATCGGGCTGCACACGAAGAGGCTCGCTACACCTGCTACTTGCAATTGAGTGGGCTGCTCCGCTCCGATGGAAATCTCCCAGAGGCTGCATCAATGCTCAAGGAATCCCTGGAAGTTCTCACTTCACAGCCCCAAAAACATAGGGCGATGCTGCACTTGCGTCTTGGGGAAATCCTCGCCGAGATGCAGCATTGGAATGAGGCGGAATATCAGCAGAGGTTGGCCATGGAACTGCAGCCGCAACAGGGAGCAGTCTATGTCACCTTTGGCCAGACGCTGGCCAGGAATGTAAGTGTCAAACAGTCAATATCAATAAAATGGTAATAATAAATGTCTCTCACTTGCAGGGCAGTCGCCTGGCGGAAGCGGAAACGTGGTTCAAAAGAGCCCTGCAGCTGGCGCCCCTGGAGGCCAGTTCACATCATCATTACGGTGAGTAACTTTAATATTTATTTAAAGTTTCAAATAAAAACATAATTTATAAATTATCCTTATTTCCAGCTGACTTCCTGGAACAGCAGGAACGTCATCAGGAGGCGCTCAGCCTGCGTCTGAGGGCCGCCGCCCTGGCGCCCCATGACTATGTCCTGCAGTCCTCCGTGGCGGATGCACTGCGTCTTCTTAATCGCCTGGTCGAAGCAGAGCTATGGTACCGAAAGGCGGTCAATATGCAACCGCTGGCTGCCCATGCCCACGCCAACCTGGGGGCCATTCTGCAGATGCGCGGCCTTCGAAAAGAAGCGGCCGAGTGCTATTACAGGGCCTTGGAACTTCAGCCAGGACATGCCATTAGCAGGACCAATCTGGCCAAGATAAGACAGCATTGGGACACCAAAACGTAGCAGCGATTGTCTACCGGAATGTACTTGTTGAGATTTTAGGCTTCAAAAAATTTTAGATAGGAGGGAGGGAATGTTATTAAAATATATATTTTTGAAAAATAAATACTAACATGATTTGACAAACTTAATGCGTTTTATTCACTAAATTTATTTAAATATATTTATGTAAACAAATATAAAATATGTTAGTCTAAAATATAAGCAACCGTTCTATGCTCTTACGTTTGCCTTTCAACCACAATTAGTTGTGCTTGGAATGATGTGAAAATGCCAATCTGTTGCCGACGCGAATTCCAAAAAGCCAAGCCCACGCAGCGAATTATTTCCATATCAAGTCGGTTTTTGGTTTCATCTCGAACAAGGACCAGACAAAGGCCCTAAAACTGAGGACCAAATAACTTGGGAATTCAAAAACAGGGACACAGAAACACAGACAAAGGCAGAGTCAGCCAGCAGACAGTCCGACAAACAGACAGTCGGCGACGTGATAATATCAAGTGGCTTTGGCAGAAAACGACATAGGAAAACCGCAGAAACCGAGAAAGAGGTGGGAAAACCCTTGTGGAGACACGGGCGGACGGAGGAGAACTTCATGCGAGAAATAGTGCTCACTAAGCATTAAATTATAATTAAATTTTAAACAACGAAATTGAGTTAAGGACAAGGACGGGAGCAAAAAGCTCTTAATCACAAACATGCGCAGCCACTTCAAAGGTGAGTCCTCCACCGAAAACTCAGTTCCATCGTCGCCATATCAATGGAAAGACTGGAGAGTGCAGAGCGGAGAGCGGAAAATGGAAAATGGAATTGCCAGACTGGCTGCCTGGCTGCCTGGCTAAGCATATGCGCATATAAATTAACATAGACACCAGAGTATTTAATTAAAATTCCATCAGCGGCACACTCGCACACACACACAGACAGATATGAAAGGCATACCTGTCCAGGTAGACACACATTTTAGCGCTAAGCCCTGCAGATGCCGATGCCCCTCGAGTAAATCCACCAAAAACCACACTCACACACATCCGACGAAATCTGGCAAGCGCCTTTGGGCCTCCGTCAGTCGGGAGTGTAAACAAAGGGAGTAGCCCCAAAACACACACAAGCCAACCCCCCATTCAGCAGCACACTATCCTGGCAGGACAGGGAACTGGCCTCACTGTACACTCGTCCTGCACTATGAAAAATTGTGCTTATTTTTACCACTAAATCAAAATAATTTTGATGACAAGAAGCTATACAAATTTTAAAATAAATATATAACTACACCTTTAAAATTATTTAATTTATAAGTTAATAATAAGTGGGAAATGTTTAAATTTCTTGATATTTGTATTATTATTTTGCTATTCCTTTATTTTTTAAATATAAGGCTTTTTGCGGATTTGGAAGTAGAGAGTTTTGATTTATTTAAATTATAATTTTTTGTTTTGTACAGCAGAGTTCTAAATAATGTAGAAAATTAATTTATCTTACTTTAAAAGGTTTAAAACTCATTATTTTCATTACCAATCTAATTGAAATTCTATCTATCCAGAATGTACATTTTACAAAATAAAACAAATAATTCTCTCAGTGTTGCGTTGGTCAGGAAGACAAGCAGGTTGGAAATCAGCAGGCGCGGACAACTGCCAGTGGCTGTGGGTAGGTACAGGGGCACGCCTCGATACTGACTGATGAAGTGGCACTTCTGACACCGTCCGGCCCAACTCAGAACTGTGATGATTATGATGACTGCGGCTATGATCGGGATGAGTACGGAATGCTAATTAAGTCTTAGCAGTGAGGCAAAGGGTTAAGCTAGCCGAGAAGTGGGCCAGAAGGTCCACAATTCCATAATTAAATATGGATTCCGAAGATTCAGGTGGAAAGCCAGCTGAGCCCCTTGACATTTAGCAGATTTGTGCGTATTAGAGGGGTCGATGATGTCGTGTGCGGGCCAAATGTGCTCGACAGAATAGTAAAGGAAAGGAATTTAATATTAATTAATCGTAAATTTAAATAAAAGATAGTATTTAAATAAATATTTTTGAAGGGAAGCATTTGATTTAATTTAATAATATTTAAATATAATAAATTCGGATAGAATTATTAAGATGTTTACCAAGTAAAAAAGAAAAAGTGCTTAACTATTTTTTAATGCCTCATTTAATCCACCTTCAGTTTTTGATTAACAACAAAATTATATATTATTTTCACTGTGTCCTTATTGAAATCCTCATCCAAATCAACACCAATTCCGTTGCAATTAGCTTTATAGTTAAATATTGCACAACTCACACAAACAAATGCGACTTGAAACGTTGACAAAACCCTGGCGTGGTCCATATGTTGTGTCACCACTTTCCCCGTAGTCGTTAGTGGGATTTTGGAGCAACCAAACACATCCCTGTCCCCATCCCCTCCCTCGAAAATCAGGCAACAAGCCACCCAAAATGTGCCAGAATCCAAGACTCGGCAACTTGCCCAATGAGTATTTAATGCGTCAAACTGTTTAAATTTCTATTGGATTTTTTGTTTGGACTTCTTCTTTTGACTTTTGTTTTGGCCACAAATGTTCCTGTTGTTTTTGTTGTTGCTATAGCTGTTGTTGCTGTTTCGGATTGTGCAAAAAGTGACGCTCGGCTTTCAACTTTTTGACCAAACACGGCAGAGGAGACACCCAGCATCACACACACACATGCACGTCACGCAAATGGTCATCCTGCGGAACCATTTATTTTCCACTTTGGGCGAAAGACAAAAACAACAAAATCATAGTCACACGGAGATAAACGTACACAGATATACCTGCACTGGAAAAGAAAATGTAAAAAATATTGCTGTTGAAATAAGGACTTTTAAGCTCATACAACATTGATAGTAAAAGCGAGTCACATAATTTATATAATAGTTTTCTGTATAGCTTTAAATGCTTCTAATGTGAATTATTATTGAATTTCCATTTCATTTTTCTAATTTAAGTTGTATATTTTTCCTAGTGCACATATACCCACACAAAGATACATCTAAGCGGGGGCAGATGGAAAATACAGAGAGATTCGGAATAAAAACTAAAGTAAAACGAAAAGTTTTTAGTTAGCTTTTGATGAGGGTCAACTCGAACTCAACGGTTCTGTGGCGCAATTTTCAAGTGCCCTCCCCATTCACCCTCTCTGCTCCCTTTTATCATGCACCCTGTGCAAAAAAAAAGGATGACATACAATAGTTGGGACATTGTTTTTGACATGACTTTCTATCAAAAACAAATTTGCCCTTCTTTGTGCTTCCATTATTCTGTATTGTCCATCTCACTTTTTTGTCACGAATCGAGGCAAATATGTGGGTTGCCAGTGGGGGAGGGTCGGAAAACGGGTGGTAGGGAAAACAATGAAATTGGGACATTGACAACTCAATTTGTTGAATTTTGTTTACAGCCATAGCAATAAATTAAATAATCCAGCAAAATATTCAACTAAAATAAATTGCTTTTATAAGAGGAATTTTTGCTTCATTTTTTCACTAATTTAATTTTCTGTGACACAAAATGAAATTTCAGGGATTAGCGGCTTTAAATTTTGTCATAGTATTTGTACCAAGGCGATCACAGATTTAAGCAAAATCCAAATATACATTTTAAAAATTTAGAAGTCAAAAGTTATACAAATACCGATATGCATAATGCATCCATAAAATTTTTTAGTTATTTATCGTACGTTAAAATCGATAGTTAAAATTTTGTTGAATCAAAGTTGATGTTGTTTTCAATATATTATTGAGCATGATATTTTTGTCAAGAGATCATATTAAACTTTTCCAATTATATTAAATTTAAGTCACAATTTTAACTCCAAGCAACATTATCGTTTCATCTCCTCCGCAAGAGCCATTTGTCAACTGTATTATTAACCAAAATAAAGATATAATTTATTAAGAAAATTATGAAGACATGATAATAATACATATACACCTGCCTGGGACAGCGAAAAACCGCAATCGGATACACAGCAAAATTATTGCTTCGGACGCATTATAAACCGCAATCAAAAGACACAGCAGAGAGCTTTGTTGTGACGAGGAAATGTGCAAGCCCACAAAATCAATGTACGCACACACCCACGCTGCAGGGTGTCGGAAAATTGTGGGAACGGGCGGGAAAACAGGCAGACAATAGGGTGAAAAGCCGCACGCAGTCGCTGTCAAGTGCAGCGATTGTCTGAGGAGTCGGAGCAACACAGCCAGCTGCAGGAAGGCCGGGGAAAACCAACTAGCTGGCAGTTGAGCCGCGGCTTCCATGTGCCACACACACACACACATTCACACCCAGCCAGCTGTCAAAGGAGCTGGAGAAAAGCGGGGAAAAGCCCAGACTAGTCTCCTTCACTCGCTGCTAGCTGAACGAAAACAATTAGTTAGAAATTAAATTTTTCCCAATGCCTCCGATGCCAGACATTGCATGCAACATGCAACTTAACTTTGACCCCTACTTAATTGCCGGAGAAAGTGAAGACTTCTGGGGGTTAGCCGCCATGTCAGCATCAGTTTGCCAGCCAAAGTAGAGCACAATTGGGGCCAAGCCGGGGCAGGGGCGCCCGTCGATGATGTATTTTTGATTGCAGCTGCTCGAAAACACAACAATCAGAAGAAATTGCGGGGGCGATGCTAGCGACAAAACGCAGACAAAATGCCAAAGCACTGAGGACAAAACACAGAGCAGCGGCAATCATCATAACCTGTAGCTTCAGGCGAAGCGTAACCATCATCCCTGACAAAGAAATACTCAAAAAAACAAGGGTCCCGACCATGGGACACCCGGTATTTGCTTGTTAAAGTGAGTTCCAAATTCTAATCAGGACAAGGATGATATTTGATCATATTTGATTGTTTATGTATTTTAATTATTACAAAATTATAAACATTAAATTAATGTTATATAAATAATACCTTCATCTCAGAAGGACAATATACATTTTCCGGTGTTTTATTTATTCATTTGTTTAGTCTTCTTAATAAATATTTATACTAATAAAAAGAAAACAAATCTAAGCTAAATCAGCAAGAACACAATATGCCCCAAAATTCCAAGAGTACCGATTATATAAAATGGGGAAACAACTCCATGTTGCTGTGAACCCAAGAGCCAGAGTTCACACCGAAATTGAAACCGGAGGATGGAATCTGTGGCATAATCTGAGGCGCAAAATGGAGATGACAATAAATTCGATTCGATTTCGGTTTTGATTTAGTTTAGTTTAGGGAATATCATCATCCTTGGATTACCACGGACCGATTGCCACCACCCAACCGAGCCGAAAGCCCCAAAATGATGATGATGATGATGATGACGGCGCTTGGGATGGCGATGGCAGCGATTGTCGCCTTATGGCAAAAGGAAAGTAAACACAAATAGATAACAGACAACAAATAAAAACCAGCAAGGCGAAATGAAAATAAGACAAAGCACACAGACGGATGGTTCGCGACTCTTGGTTACCCAATTCAGGGATCCCAAAGCGCCCAAGGACCTCGGCGGAGAGCAGAGTCAGCGTCGGAGTCAGAGTCAGTGCCATTGGCAAACACATTCGCCAAATCCCGCTCAGCTTAAGTTGGCTTTGAAATTTTGATTGAAAAAATCACAGAACGAGATGGGGCGCGAGGGCGAACGGGCCAACTTAGAGACACATCCCTCAGAAAATGGGCGACAAATAGCGAAATGTTGCCATAGATTCCGATAATGAGGGAATGGCGGAATGGCGACCAAATCCGCCGGACAATCTTTGCCCAATAATTCATTTTCATTTCCCCACTGTTGCTGCTCGTCGTATTTTGATTTGGCCGAATTCCAATTATGGAACCCAATTCGGCTTAGCCGCTTAGTCCAACTTGGCTGCGACTGTTGATTCGCTGAGATAATTCCGGGCAAGAAAACATAATTGGAAATGTAATGCAATGGACTTGGACTTGGAAAACGAAAATAATCGGAAAATTGGTGGGTATACCAAACAATATTTGGGCCGCAAACGAGCGTAAGTATTTGTGTTGTGGCCTCGAATTATATGGAATGAAATTGTAATATTATTATTAGGACACTATACATTACAAATAAGTTGGATTTGGGTACCCAGAATTATTTTAGGCAGTATTTAATGTTATTAAAAGTTACTGAAATTAAAACAAAATTAAGTATATTTCCCAAATCCTGTAAGGGGTTAAATCATTAAAATTATCAAAAATTCAACAACAAATTTAATTTCTTACGTTTTTTATTCAGTACATAGTACGCGACACAGCTCGATGGTCGATTTCGAGTTCCGCCTGAGATACAATTTCAAACTTAGAGGGTTTAGAAACTTCGGCTTTACAAAGTTAGCTTTCTTTCCTATTTACATATTAATTTCCCCAAATTATCTATGTTATATTTTATTCTATCTATTAAATAGTCCTTATTAAGCTAACCCCACAAAATTTCCCTTTAGCCTTAGCGGCAAAAAAAACTACAAGCCAAGGAATAAAGCTCCCTCTCCAGCGATTTTGCCTTATTCCTAAGCATCTCAAAATTAAATTCCAATGGCTTCAAGGATCGCAGTTTGCTGAATTTCATGGAATTACAAAAGACAGGACATTATATTCCATATTTTACAAGACATATATTTGGCATTTTACATTCAGGTTTTGGCGCAGACTACCCCCGATTGTGGGTGCGAAGCTAAGCTGAGTTCAGCTTGGACTTTAACCGCAGGTTAGTACAATGTCGAATGTATAAAAATGTCGCCTCTGTAAAAAGATACAAATTATCTACTGAAATATAAGATTTAACGTCAAAAAAACATTTAATTATTAGGTTAAAGTGACTTTAAGAAAATACAAAATTAAGGTGACAATATGAATTTAATGTATATATTCAAAAATGGTATGAATTGAGTTACAAGTAATTTGGTATAAATAGTTTGTGGTTTGCCTTTGTCCTTTTTTATATTTTCAAGCATATATTTCTTAGTAAGATGGATATATTTCTTTCCGCTTGTTAGTTAAACATTTGTTAAGCTTATTGAGTTAAAAGAAAAAAAAACGAGCATTATGTGGACCTTCTGTCAAGAACTTAAAAATGACAATTTAACTAGGGCAAAGAATAGCTTGATTTGTAATATAACTTTACAGAAATCTTTTTTTTGAGTCATTTATAAGCAGTAGACACTTAATATAAGTGTTATATCTACCTTTCAGTGACTAAACCTCAAGTAATCAACCCGCAAAACCGCAAATGGATACAAATAGCTTACATTTTTTTATTAAGCTCAAATCTGTTGATAATAAAGTGACTCAAGATGAATTATAGTTAGCTGTTGAAATTAAAAGTAAGAAACAAATAAAATACGATCACCCTTGGTCACATTTTGAACAGCTTTTTAAGTACTATACAAAGGGCGCTATAAGTAATTTGGACTTGTACTTGCTAATTAATTCAAATGAGTTTCCCACGTGCAACCAAGCAGCAACCGAAAGTCTATTGGGTTAGATCAAGTTCAGATTAGCCAGACTGTTACGATCACGTTTCATAAACTTGTCCGTATTTTCCAGGGCCTAAATGGGCGTAAAATTGTATTTTATTGGAACCTGTTGAAAGGGTAAGCACCCTTTAAGCTTTAAGTGCATTCGAAGTAGTTTGTCAACAAGAAATTCCCACAAATTACAGAGAATTCTGAAGTTGACATATGAAATTATAATTACAATTTATTAGCCTTCAGTCTGGATCCCGACTATTAATCCGATTAATTTCTATTGTTTCATTATAGTCTTCTCTTTCGATTATGATCAACTTAAGTACGAGACCTTCACTAGATAACTGTTTCTACACCTAAATACCGAGGTTAGTTTTAATTACATTATACTAAAGCTGACTTTAATTAAGTTTCCGACTGATAAACAGCATATTAAAGTGTAAATAGAAATCATTTAGATAAACGATGCACAGTTCAAAATGCTGTGAACTTTAGTAAATTGTTAGTTTTATTAAATGAACGTCAAATTAAGCGATACGTTCATATGTCATTATCAATGGGGTGCCGTTAAAAGTCATATTTTTACAGCCAATTATATGATCTCGATCGTACTTGAGCCGACTGGAGTTTGCCTCAAATGTTTGCCGCATTCAAGAGCAGTCTGTAATTATATACAATCCCGATGATAACAACTTTTTCCAAACACGGTTGTGTGTCAAATTAGTCTCGTGTTAAATGTCAAATCGAACGGTAGCTAAAATTAGTTTTTCGAAATGGAAAAGGTTGAGTTATTGATATTAATACATGCTTATATCTTACTTAGAGTAAAATGATAAAGCTTTACATTTCTTTTCTCATTTATTGAGTGTTTCCTTAACAATTTTATTTATTCCTTAAATAAGAAAGAACTGTATGTAGTGTAAGTCATTTTTTCATATTTGCCTAAATTATAAAGGACCTATTGCATAATAATATATATAAAAAACTAAATACAAGATTAGATTAAAGAACAATTACACAGTTGACGGAAAATAAAGCTCTGCCAAAAATAGATATCTGCTTATGAAAATCTGTAATATTTACACTTGAATAATATATAATTATATACATGTGCATAAATAAAACATGTGCAATAATTAAAAATATATATTTGCTATAAATATTAAGTTTCCCAGTTGTTCCCTTATAGTTTCATTGACAAGTCACGACTAAACTTTAAGCCTGAAAACAGTACCTACTATAAGAACAGAATAGATTGTGTGAATCTATCAATTTATTTGTATATCCGGGTACTTGAGTGCGTCACTATTAACTTACAATTTTCCAGTTGAAGTTTTATTCAATCATTTTCTGGAATGACATGTAAATCAGAATCGTAGCTGCTGTTTTTAAGATGTGATATTAAGCCAGTTAATTCCAGGCAGAAACGTGAGAATTTTAAAACTTTATAAACATGTGTAATTAAAATGTTTACGATTACAATTTAAACTGATTACATACCGAAATTTTTTAATTAGTAGCCCAAGGTTGATAGCATTAGGTTAATAAGCAGACAGGTCTGAAAAATCACACTCATGATTGAAATATAATTCCATATATTTAAGCGGCTCTGTGATCAGGAACTCGCATAAAGAAAATAATCAAGTCCAATGATTCCGGTGCCACCAGCATTACTTTCGAGGATTTGTGTTACCAGCCAGAAGTGGGCAAACATAAAGGTGAGTGCACTTCGATCGGATCGAGAACTCATTCACAAAATGTCGTTAATAGTTTCACCTGTATAATTTGCATGTCGCCGTGACTGCCATGCAAATAAAAATCATACTATATCTTTATTGAAAACCATTCACATCACAATTGGTACGTCACAGTAACACGTGTCTAGAACAGTTGTCAGATCTTGGTACCTGACTTAGTCTGTACTGCAATTCTATAATGAATTTATTCACGTAATCTTTTCGATCTGCTTCCAATCAAAATTGATTCAGTTAAGTGACTACTGAACTGTCTTGACTTAATCACGGGTAAAAATTTTTCTAATCAATTTTCAATGATCAAGTGTTAACCCAGAATCCAACCTCACGCTTATAAATAAACGTTCTATAGTTTTTCCCAGTAAACAAACAATTACGATCCCAATAAAATAAATATTAGGAAGAAAGTGTTATAAGTGCGCAAAAACTTGACCTATAAAATCATTAACACCTCGGAGACTGAGCGAATGTTATTAATGAAAAACCGGTTGCTAACAAAGTTATATTCTGTGTCCAGTCTGTATGTCACATATATAAGACATATTAAATTATGGGCTCTTAGACCTTTCTAATTCAATTAAGATCGATAATTATCGAGTGTTATGCTTCCTGAACGCCATTAAAAAGCTGTTTAGTTCCCGTATACCATTGCTTATTGAATTAATAAAATAAAGTGGTTATTAGAGCCTCTGATATTGATTTTAAATTAAAGGTAATTAAGGAGGTGGTGACCAAAACTCGCAAATCAGTCAAAAACTATACACTAAAACTACCTTATAAACCAGGATACCGAATATTTTAAAAACTATATATTTAAGTCTGGGAACATATGTATTATTACTTCTATTCCCCGCCCAAAGCAATTGTCTAACCCTGAGAACAACTTTCCATACATTAAATTCGATTAAAAAATCATTTAATTTTATAGGATGCAGTTCAATGAGATTTTTCTAAGGTGCGCGAATCGAGCAGCTCGTTGAGTTCAGTCAACCGTGACGTTGCACACGTTGCTACCTCACAAAACCCCCTTCGTACTCCACATATATACCCAATGCAAAGACCTCCCAAAAAGCTTAATCGCACGACCTATAATAGAAGTACACAGAAACAAAAATTGTGGTTTAATTTACTTTATAATATAAATAATATAGATATTCGTATTAGAGTATTGAAATCCTTTAAAGGAAGCATAAAGTATGGAAAAACCTTTTTCAAACACCAAATTCAAAATGAGTATTTGGGTCTTTTTTTAAATGATTACCAAGCCCCAGGGATTATTAAAAAAATGCAACAGAACTGCAATAAACCTTAAATTTTTAAATTTAAAAATAAAACAGCAGAACAAATTTTATTTTTGGTTTCTTTTCAAACTTAATCTTTTGAAAATATTTTTTATAAGTTTTATTTGAGAATGGGCACTTGGATGGGGAATCTTGGCGGGGTCAGCGGCATTCCCATAGAGCTTTTTTTGGCGGCTAGCTTTTTATGCTTCGCTATTTACTGGTGGATTTCATAGGCGCTTTATTTGTTTTATTCCAATTTTTGTGGGTTAGGAAGGCCAGCCGGTTGTTGTCGTTTGCTTAAAATAAAACAAAATGTTCCAAGAGCCGATGGCTTTGCTGTTTCTTATGTAGTTGCTGGCGTAGTTTCTGATGTTGGTGATATGGCCATTTTGCACTGAGAAAAATATCTTTATTTTAATTAGACAATATATTTTAATAGGTTATATGGAATATTTTCCAGTTTAGTTAAATCTAAAATTATGGATATTGTTTTCAAATCCATTTTTAGTTTCATTACAATTTTATTTATTTTTAATTTTTTTTTTTTAAGTTTAGATATAAATTTATATGATATTAAAAATAAACATAAAACTATAGATCGATTTAAAATGCTTCAAAACTGAATGTTTTGATTTTTGGAAATACATTTTATTTGTTAGGTGTCATTGAAAGATTTAAAGTAATCTGAAATGGAAATCCTATATGGATACAAATTCTAATTCATTAGTATTAGATTCAAGATACATTAAGTAAATTTTTTGTATTTTTCTGTTATATTTAAGCAATGGCAACAATAATTTCTGCTGCTTTTGCTTTTTTATGTTGTAAGCTGGCTTCTGTATTTGCCTATGTTGCTTTTCATATCTTTTAGGTTTCTGTTGAAACTTGTTGCTGTTACTGGTTTTTTGCGCTATTTCTTGTACCTTAGGGTATTTTCTTGCTTTTGGTCTTGTAGCTTTGGCTTTGCTGCTGTTGCCACTACTGTTTTTGCTGCTATTTTATTTACTTTTATTTCGTGTGTGGTTTTTTTAACTGCTGTTGCTTTTATTGCCGCTTCTGCTGCTGCTTTTGTGGTGCTCGTAGCGTGTTTATATGCGCTGGCCGCCGTCGACCGATGTTCGAATTCAATGTCAATGTCAAAAGCGATCACGATCGCATGTCGGATCGAGGCACGCAGCAAAATTGCGGCTTACAGCGCCGCCGATTTGTGGTTGCCTCCATTTGATAAGACACACTTCTGCCTATAATATATAGTAGATTCTATATAGGCACAGACACAAAGGCTAAGCCAGATGAGCATTGTCTAGACGGTAGACAGACTCCTGATTTTTTACTGTCATCAATTAGCAACAGGTTTTGCATTAAAACATGTGTATTTTTCGGCCAATTGTCGTTGTCATTCATACCCAAAAATGTGCTTTTCGCATAGCCAGTTTTCTAAACAAACTTTTGGGCATTAAAAACCCGATTCAGACCTATAAAAAAAAAACTATAATTTATATACGTTTCTGTCCATCAATCGAAGTTCTCCTTTGGACAGCCATCTATTTAATATGTCATAATAATGACTGGGGTTTAATTATTTATTTAAAAAGGTAACATGCGCCAATCGGTGGAGATTGAAATTAGATTAGCTTTTTGAGCCGTAAATTGTTAATATAGAATGCAAATAGCTGAGATTCCACAAATAACGTTAGATTATTTCTCTTACCTAATGAGTAAAAAATTATTTATTGCTTTTGTGATGGTTATTAAGCTATTAAATTGAAATATAATAACTAGAATGAAGTACCTAAGTATTTAAATGTGAATGTTTGAATATTAAGAACGTGTTTAATTAGATAATAAAATATTTTATTTAGAAAGTATTACTACGATAACCTTTGAATATAAACAATCTATATCCTAGAAAATAAACAAATAAAAATATTTATAACAAATAAATTATGTTGTTTAATATGTATAAATTTTATTAATTTAAAACTAATTCCCACTAGAAGTTATTATCCCTTGAACCCCCTCGGTATCAGGTATAGAAAGACCTACGATGCGCAAATATAATATTCATTATTACTGGTCATTGCAACATACATATACGGAATTAATCAAGTTTTTATTTGCTCAGTCAACAAATTGTTTATGATAAGCCTTATCAGTTGATTTATGATTTATTATAGAAGTCAGTAAATATTTTAATACAATAATCTTTATTAAATACTTGCAATCAGTGCTTATAATAATAGAAAATTAATTGCTAGAACCAAAATTTAGATTTAGTGAACCTTTCCAAAAATGAATATATGGTTATTTTACGGATGTTTTGTGTCTTTTTTACTTACATATATACTATTTGTATACTGTATAGTAACTCACCGATAACAATCAGCCATCACGAGTATCTGTCCCTATTACGTTCCATCATTATTGAAGTGCAAATAACAGTATTCCCCTGGGCGGGCCTAACAAATAGAAGGTCGTATTTCATATGTGCATGATAGGTAGTTGGAGAGCCAGATATATGGTTTTTTCGTTCAGATAAGACCGACTAATTAAAAGGCCAAATGAAGGGACAAGGATCTGAGACATAGGCGAAGGCAGGATACACTCTTCTGGAATGAGAATATATTTAGATAAAACTTTATAATTCCTTTATATTTATTATTTATTCAAATGGTAGGTTTGAATAAAAACGTAATTAATTAAGTGCCAATTTTTAATCGAACCGACAATTAAGACATGTAATGGGAAAACTGTACGGCCAACCACGTAAATATATATATAATAATGTTATATCAAACTATTATTAATCCATTTATTAACAATTATAAGTGAGAATTACACGTGCAAGCTATTTTGCTTAAATTAAATATTAAAGAGGGAGTGATTCTATAACTTTTGGGTTCAAACGCAACGATAATCAAAGTTTTTAATTTATAAATTGATTGACATGCGAATTCCGACTAATGAGTTAGCCCATCCTCAGCATGTGTTGGCATTTTTCAATCGTCCGCAAAGTGAACTTTGTCTTTTTAGCTATATTTGCATATAGATAGGGCACTTATAGTAGGAAGGGTTCCACGGCAATATTGGGTGTAAAGATTTATTAAGTTAAGTAGACACAGAGGAAAATTATATTTGCATTTATTTAATTTGTATTAAATGTTTTAGTAATAGGTATTAGCTTATATAATAAATACAGAATTACCGCTAACAGGAAAATTATTCAGAATGTTTAGTGAAAGCAAAACAGCATGCCGATATGCAAAAATAAATTCTAATAAATCAGCTGGTTACCGAATATATGTAAGTAGCAAAGACTATATCATATGACTTGAAATAAATCGTAGCAATTAGGCAAAGCTTTATAATCTACAAAAGTATAACACCCAAGCTTTCATTTCAATGGTTATGATGTATTAACGTTAAATGGTACACTTTATTTAAAAAAGGTTAATAATTTAATATTAATTTTCTCTGTATACGAGACTTTCGATTTAAATATATTTATTTTATTTATTTACTTTAATCGTAAAAGCAAGCAAAAAATTTAAAATTTAATCAGAAGCTGAGACTGATATCAGTTTTCGAGTTTTAAGATTTTCTTGTTCACCAAAAACCGCTTAAGAATACCAACACTCAATACAAACTCTTAAAAAAAATCCTAAATCCCCCCTTTATAAGGTTATTTGAAATCCAAAAACATGTGATATGCATTTGGCACATTGTGCCAAACTCGGTAAATACTGAAAATACTGAGAATCGAATTGAATTCTCCATACAAATCACTCGGGATACCATAAACAATGGGACCACCGAGCGAAGACTCTCTGGCGACGAGAGGCGGAGAGGGCGCTTTTATTAATAACATTAGATACAGTGGACCCTACGATGCGGGTATCGGGCCCCTCGGTCGCATTAATCCCATAGATATCTACGCTGCGCCGGCAAGCGCTTCAGAAAATTTACTATTCGAGCGGACGGCGTTGTACTTAGGCAGTCGCTGTCTGAAAGTCGCCTCAGTCTCGCGTCGCAATTCGAGCGATTCGGAAGCGTTTTGCCCACGTCCGAGCTGAGGAGCAATATAAACCGATATAAACATATATATATCTTATTTCTGGTTCTTCAACGCGCGTGTTACAAACTAAAAGTTTTGCATATTCCCAGAATTTATAAAAATAAATCTGGACTTTTTTTCGCGCCAATAATTAAATGCCAGTTGTGCGCATTGTGTCTGTGATTCTGGTGTGTGCTTGAAAAATAAAAAGAAAAATACAACGCGAAAATCTCGACGATCGCAAAATATATTTCGGTGCAACTTGTGTGAGTCTGCTAAAAACGAAGGCACAAAAGAATTGGAATAATTAATGTGAATCAAGGGGAAAACTGAAATCCATCAAGAGTCGAAATCGAAACTGAAATCGGCAATGTAGGCTAAATGCAAAACAGAATTGAACTTTGATGGGGCAATGCTTCAATTTCCAGCTGTGTTCGTTCTATTTCCCATTCTATTTAAATTTTGGCACGTTCCCCTGGCTATATGCTCCGGTTCTCGGGGCCTTCGCTTCGCTTTCTGGGTCTTATTCTTATTGTAATGAAATCATATAGAAAATAGAGCACAAGCCGCGGCGCGCACACACATAAACAAAATGAGGCATAACAATTTATACTCGGCCGATTCCTCATAGATCAAAGTTCACTTCGAGATTATTTCCATTTGGGAATACATGCTTTGTGGCTAAAAATTAAGCATTTTACGAACATCTCACTGCGATTAGCCATCACGCATACGCCCCCCTGGTCGCCATTTGATGGCCCGAATCCTTGGGCGTCTTGATCAAATAATACTCCAGTTTATTTGCATTTTATTAGTCAGCGATTATGTGCCCTGCCAAATTGTGATGATGATATCACCCGTCATCAGACGCGGACATGGCCAGAGCCAGAAACGGGAACCAGACCGAGAGCCAGAGCCAATGCCAAGATGGCCCCACCCGCTCATTGGGTCACCACTGTCATTGTCACCACCGCGGAATGTGGGGCAGCATGCCCGGCCTGCTCCACCCGGTGGGTTGGTGGGTGCTTTGGGCTGGCTCCGGTTCCCGGGTGGTGTGGAAAAGTACAATTTGTAATGCAATACCCACCGCTTTGCATGGGGCTCCAAGTTCGCGCCCCAATCTAAACACAAGTGCAAACAAAGTCTGTCATTTCACTTGCAGGGAAAGAAATATCAGGAAAATCGGTCAGCAGGGCTACACAAGAATTTTACTACCAAATCTACTAAACTTAAAATTATAAATTATCACTTTTGTGGGGAAAAGAAAAGAAGAAGAAAATATATGAAACAAAAAAAATTTGTTGCTCAATAAATAAAATATTAGCTTTTGGTAAACAAATAATTAGGTCTATTTTGAAAACCTGAACAGACTTAAATATTATAATTTTCCAATTTAATTTTTGCAACCAATTAGTATACTGTTCGCCCAGTGCACATGATACATTTCCCATATATGCGAGTGCGTCAGGGGGCGTAAGGGAGCGGCAGTGCGAAAGTCTGACCCTCCTTATCATCTATTAGGGCAAACAAACGACTTATCGGCGGTCGCCGTCCAATTGCAGCAAGGAAATGGGAAACCCACTCGAATTATAATAGAAAATGCCGAACGCATCAACAGCTTGCTTAATTTGAGTCTTGGCTTTCGGGCCGAGCGCCGTCCTTGAATTCGGATTCCTCTAATCAGTAGAATAGATGATCACGCGAGTCAAATATGTAGCCCAAAGCATAATTTGATTTCGTTTAACCTTGTCGCCACTTTATTCGTTATATATCTCCGCTCTGTTTTGTATAATATATGGCACCCAGGGGCTGATATGTACGCCTGGGTGTGCGCCAAGTGGCTGGGTATCTTCTGGTATCGGCCGAGGGTGACACAGGAGAATTCTATTTGCGGACTATAAAAGCATGAATGAGCGTCACTCAGTGTCTTGGCAATTCTATTCGGCAATTGTGGGGCTCTTCACGCTGCTATCTCTTCTCGGAAATAAAAGTTTGTTTGTTTTTAAAGAAGATCCGTACATGTCTATCAAAGTGGGTCACTTTAGGGTTTTGCGCGTTCCCTAGCAAGCGAAGTGATGTCTAGCGTCTGATAGACAGAAGATTTTTAAATACGCTGTATCTTTAAGACACAATTCACTATTCTTTAGGGGTTACTGGAAAAGTATAAATATTAAATTTATTGCTTGTTCAGTGGTTGTACTGAGAAAGTGGTTTCTACAACTGGTTACAAGGGAATACTGTCAAGAAAACTTATATGATGAATACCTTACAGTAGCCTGAAATGATTGCTGACTGCATTACTATGGCGTCGCGGGTTCATCGTCCACACTTCAGAAAGTTTTGCAAGCTTTGAAAAGGTATTACTAAATCCGCTGACAGAACCGATGAAAACTTGACACCTTTCCTGAGCTCTTGACAGACGATAATTGCCCAAGCTGTAGCGTCTCTTCGTAGTGTAAACGTCGTGCCAAGATCGCTGCATGAATGAGCTACTATATTTGCATTTGGGGTTATGCAAGCGGCTAATTGAATGCAAATCTCCGACAGTAAATCACAAAGGGTTCCATCAGGTTATGCGATTATTTATGTATTGTTATTGTGCATTCTTAACTATTATATATTATTGCACAATTTGCCAATACAGACACGTGCATTAAGTTCAGCAACTTCTCCAATCTCACTTCTGTGTACGAGCGATCGAAACGCATTGATTGGCCATGTATTTCTCTTTCAGCACTTGCTGGCTTGTTTATACAATGTTTGTGTTGGATTTTGTTTATGCAAGACCAAGATTAGAACGTATTACGGTGCCGGGCATCTGTTTTTCCTGCTACCCGCAAAGCGAACGGGAAATTTATAGTATCAAGCTTAGTGCTTAGTAGGAGTACTAACGGATGAATCATGCTCGTAAATAGATTAGCAATTCAGCGAACCGTGCTTATCATTTAAGTCAAAGAATCGCGCGGATGGCTTATTGTTTACAACCGGCAATGCTTTCAAGCAGGAGTAGCCTTGGCATTGGATTAACATTGCCTAATGACATACATTTGAAGTATAGAAAGATTAAAGTATATTAGAATTTAATCAGTTCTAGTGAACTTTAATCTTAATTCTCCTGACAGTAACTAGTTGGCATCGCCAAGATATAGGCAATGATTTTGGACAGCCAAGGGTTGCCTTAAGGGAATTTATAAATTCATTTTAATATTATCTTTTTTTTTTTAATTGACTTCCATTAATATTCAAAATACTCTCACTCTTATTCTTTCCCCGTCTCAAAACAAATTACCAAAGAACAAGTTATCATCGGGTAATTACTTGAACGCTTTTCAAATTCAAATTCGAGTCTGGTTTATTTACAATTTCACACCCCCAGGCCTCGTTTGGCAGCTTTTCAAGAGTATAATATCCCCACTTGGGTGTATATTATTCACAATATTTTATTAACTGAATAACTAATACTCGTAGCATTTTGAGATTCACCCAGAATGACTCAATTCAAATGGGGAAAAGTCAAAGGCAATGTTATTACAATTTATTTTAATTGATAGCAAGTGGCATTCCAGAGTTCTGAGCGCAAGTGTTCGCCTTCCCAAGATATGTCTATATACTTTAACCTACCGCCGTTGACGATGATGTTGTTGTTGTTTAATGTTAATTTCTTTTTTTTTATTATTTGTTATTGTCCGATAGTCGGCTGCATTTGTAATTTTATCGAAACTGCGCAGGTCAGACTGGAGGCCGCGAAGGTAGAAGGTAGTTGTCAGCGCCGCTTTAATTGACATTATTTTCAAAACGAATAGATAACCATGGGAGCTCCGGCCAGCTGCTGGCCGTCCGTAAGTGGTATAGCATAATGATAACCTCAATTTTGTATATAAAATATTTATTTACTGGGATCGGGCTGAGCTGTCGCCAGCCGCCTGCCGCTTCCGTGCGCATTGTTTTCACAAATGTTGTTTTGCTGGCGACCCAAGGTTGGCGGTGTGCAGCCAGCCGACCAAGTGGCGTACCGAAATCTTGAGCCATTAATTCAACGGTCACGTAATATAATTCTAAAGCCTGAAAGCCGGGCTCCATCTGAGCCTGACTCTGGCCATTCAAAGAAGGAATTCCATTGCGCCAGATTCACCAAGCGCCAAAAGTCTCCAACAAAGCCAGTACAGTGGCCGCTTTGCAATTAGATGCTCTGGCTCTTTAAATACGTTTTCAGAATTTCGAGGTTTTTGCATAAAATAAAGATTTATATGCTCGATGGCCTCAAATCATAGCAATTGCCGCAAGCTTATTAATTTTAATCCTTTTCGAGTGTTTAACTTTTGGTGAATTAAGATCTAATTTGTTTGTAATCAAATTTGTTATAAAATTATTCATGTCCTTGAATTTTACCATTAAATTTTTAATTTGATTTAATTTATTAAAATATAGTTTATAGTTATAGGAAGATTTTGAAACAAATTTATTTAGATTACAAAAAAATTTAAGACAAACTCACAAATATTCACACTGTTAGCGATTTTATTTAAATTGATTAACAATAAAAAACGTGTATATTCTCGGATAATATATACAAATTTTTACATCTGTAAAATTTATTTTAATTTTTTTTAAACAAATATTGCAACCAATTATTAAAATTGTATTAAAAAAATCTTAAAATATTAATGATTCTGTGTAGCCAGTGAGTTCATTCCCTAAAGAGATCACTGTAATTGCCTTGCTCCATCTCTTTTATACAATTTCAACGCTATTCAGATTCGCTTTTTTTTAGTTAGTGACGTCGCTGCGCTGTCTGTTCCGCTGCCTCGGTCAGCGCAAAGCTTTGACGGCAGCAACCGCCAGACAATTAAGCGCCGCGCTGCGCTGCTTACGCAGGTGTCACAGTTGTTGTTGTTTTCTACAGTGTTCACTGACCGCCGCAACGTTCTCTTTTTTTTAAACATAATCAAGTGTTTTTTTTCTATATTGCTGCAATTAGGCAATTTTTCTTGTTTTTGTTGCTTTTGTTTGGCGCTGTTGCAATTGCCGAAAGCCAAAGTCAAAGAGCTTTTTCCCAACACTGTGGCCCCGATCTCGAGAAACTGTTTGTTCTGTATACTTATTGCGGTAAACTTGATTACCTTGAGTGTAAAATTATGGGCATATCAATTCCTTTAAATTCAGTGAAGGTAGGGAATATCGTAGAGAATATATCAAAACTTTAAAAAAGTCACTTTAGTCACAATTAGACTCAATGCAATAAGTATTTAACAATGATTTTAGGGAAATCACTAAGGTAGTTAATGTTATCAGCAGGTTTTAGAAAAATATAAAAGTTTAATTGAATATAACAAAGGGACCAATAATCTGAATAATAACCAGACAATACAAACAAATTATACGAGACGTTTTTTGTTTCATTAAATCCCATCCATTAATCTTACTTATTCAGCAGAAAAGGGAAAAATATGACCATTGGAAAATACTACGTAATATATAAATACTTAATAAATATGTTTGATTAAGCCCACTGAGTTATTACCGCAAAGGTTCTATTAGTATTTCATTGAGGTTTAGAGAAATCCCTATTTTGTTGTAACTCATTAAATCATACACTATTTGCATACTGATAGATTTGTGCCATACCCTAAATTCACTCGTGATCCCACCTGCAATCAGCGAGTTTTCCCATGATAATTTCCCGAGATCATTGCAAGGGCCGAGAGCCTAAGGTTTCAAGCATCTGTGGTGTGGCAAAACAAAAAAAAACATTATTTGTACAAAAACTGAATGTCACGTAGAGGGTGTTTTCCCTAGAATTGAACTTCGTGTTGCATGACTAATTGAATAATTTGCGGAAGTTCTTTGAAACTAGAAAATGGAGAATACTAAATCAATTGCTAGAAGAAAATGTAAATTTAATCTGGAATTTTCGTGATATTGGGAAACCAAGTCATTTTACAAGATATGTAGATCTTAAAAAAGTTTAAAATCACAGAAGATAATAATCAAGTTAACAATTAAATAACGATTAATATATTATATACAAACCTAAATTGTATTATTTCAATTCCTTCATCTATTTATTTCATTATTTAATATTTAAACTTAAAAATTTACAATTATTTCAATAACTAAATAGACTATGTTGGCCATAGTAGGGTATCTGCAATTCATTTTAAAATATTTTTTTTTTAATTCTCGCACATTCTGTGGATTTAAACAAATCACAAGAATGGTATTTCGCACATCAATTTGTAGTTCATTTTTTTATTGTTTTCTTATGGATAAACATATGTGAATTTTGGATGTTCTGCTTCTGCTGGGCAAGGTCGTTGTTTATGGCTTTCGCTTTATAATTGTTTGGATAGATAGATGTGAGTGATTCGTTATTTCACCTGAGTCATAAATTGAAATACCAATTTGTCTGTTATTCTTTGAGCCCCCGAAAAAATCGAATGGGAAAAAATAAGCAAAGCTGTTAAGAGGCGACGGGCGGCGTGAGTTAAACTTGAAATTTAACGCGCCTCTGCCGGCTCGATTGTTGACTTCCAGCGCGTTTTGCATTGCCGAATTGTATTTGATATGCGAATGCCTTATTATAATAAATTTTATATTTTTTTTTCTGTATTTTGTTTTGTGCTGCTGCTGCTGCTCTGGCAGAGGCAGCGACTGCGACAGAGGCAGTGCCAGCAGCGACTGCGACTGCAGCAGCGGCAGAGGTTATAGCGCTGTGTCGGCGGCGACTTCTTCCGCAGTTATCAGCAGCCAGCCAACAGGGGCGCATGCGCGTAGCCGGAACTTTGTCTAGTTTTTCTCGAACGGAAAATTAACTAAGCAACTGAAAATCAAGTGAAAACTATATGGTTCGACGACTCTCGGTTTCGGTTTCAGGTTCGGTTTCGACAGGTTCACGAACTTGTGACCTCACTTGAGCGCGGCTCTTAAGACGCGCTCTAATTGCCACCGTAAAAGCTTTTACTTGGGCAATTCCCGATGATATAATATTCCTGACTCCGGCAGGCACAAATTGCACCTCTGACCCCACAAGTAGAGCCATTACCAGATGGTTTGTAATCCATTATAATCCCATCTCCATTGTGTACAGGCATTTCGCAAACAATATTTAAGAGTGCTCGCCGAATTTTTTGATATGAGTAAATAATGTGCACGGCAAGCGGGCAAAGCAAATAAATATCGATAAGCATCCAAGACAGATCACTGCGAGAACGTTTGTAAACACACACCGTACACTGAATAATACAAAGGAACACACACAAAATGGATAGCAGCAAGTTGTTGAAGAATGTCTACGGCATCGACATTCACTTCGAAGATCTCGTCTACCAGGTTAATGCACCCAAGCGGCAAGGTAAGAATGCTCCGTCTATCAGTCATCCAAAGATATTATTATATAGTGTAATTTATTTCTAAAGTAAATTTAATTCAGATAATGAAGAGCATTAATAAAAATGTTTTGATGTTGAATATATCAAGTTACAGTGATTATGATTAGGTCACGAGGTAAGAGGCTCTTTTGAAGGAATTTGTAGAAACTGAAGATTTAATATTTGCCTCAACTAATTTTTTAAATATTATGTGAAAAGAATCTTCATAATTTAAAATCTCGCTCAAAACACTCTCTTCAAACCCTAAAGAGTATACTTTGTTTGTTGTGGTAAGTTTTTCCCTCAGTGTTGCAAATCACAACAGTTTTAAGTGCAAACTCTCTATCTCTTGTCGCGTTCGAATTGTGCCGGAAGAAAGATCAGAGATCCCGGACGGCACTACAGGTGCTATGCGATGATAAGCTCGAGTCAATAGATTATAATGTTATCGCAAATGGCACATTAATTTAAACAATATAGACAAACAACATATGCTCTTAGATTGACCCAATTAACTTGAATAATATGTATATGTATGTATGCAGGTTTTATTTTATGATGTGCGCAATGAGTGTTTCATTTTATTGCTACTGTTTTTCATGGCTCCTGTTAACCTTTTTTACACACAGCTTAATTGTGTTTAACTAAACCTGCTATTATTGCAGAAATCTGACATAGGAGAGGGTTAAGTAAATAGGTTGAGGCTTCGCAGATCATAAACATTAAATGAGAGACATTTAAAAGGGATCAAGTTCAGAACCGGAATGTGTGATATTATTCACAGCCATTAATTAACAGCAAAAGTGTATAATTTTGATAAAAGCACTCTAAGCCAAAGTATCTGCTTTGGTTTTTATTTATTTAAAAAATAAGGCCTCATAACTGGTTTTATTTAATTGTTAATAATGTTTTGACGTTGTGTTTGAACAGTAATTTGTATACTAATTGTATTGAAAATAGGTATATAAGCACGTAATTAATTTAGGTTCTAAGAACCATGTTCTCCCTAAATAATTCATATATAATTTTATTTACATATTTACAGAAAAGAAGTCAGTCCTTAAGGGCATTGCTGGGACCTTCAAGTCCGGCGAACTAACCGCCATTATGGGCCCCTCAGGGGCAGGTAAATCTAGTCTAATGAACATCCTCACCGGCCTGACGAAAACCGGAGTCAGCGGCAAGATAGAGATCGGCAAGGCCAGGAAGTTATGCGGTTACATTATGCAGGACGATCACTTCTTTCCCTACTTTACGGTGGAGGAAACCATGCTGATGGCGGCAACACTTAAAATCTCCAACAAATGTGTCAGTCTGAAGGATAAGCGCACCCTGGTGAGTTGCCATAAAATTATATAAAATAAACCCACTAATTGACTTTTGATTCACAGATCGACTACTTGCTGAACTCGCTGAAGCTGACGAAGACGCGACACACGAGATGCTCCAACCTGAGTGGCGGCCAGAAGAAGCGTCTGTCCATTGCCCTGGAGCTGATAGACAATCCAGCAGTGCTATTTTTAGACGAGCCCACAACGTGAGTGAGAGGTGCCCAATCCTGGGTGCAGAACCAGTTGACAGAACCCAACCTTGAACCTGATCTCTGATCTCCGATCTCCCCACACAGCGGCCTGGACAGCTCCTCCTCCTTTGACACCATCCAGCTGCTGCGCGGCCTGGCCAACGAGGGGCGCACCATTGTGTGCACGATCCACCAGCCGTCGACGAATATCTACAATCTCTTCAACCTGATCTACGTGCTGAGCGCGGGTCAGTGCACCTACCAGGGCACGCCCCAGAATACGGTCATGTTCCTGAGCAGCGTTGGCCTGGAGTGCCCCCCATACCACAATCCCGCCGACTTCCGTGAGTAGAGCGTGGCGACGCCTCCCTTTCCCTTTTTTAATCATGATTATGGAGGCACTGCAGCATATCAGATAGCTACTTAACTTAACTTAATTAACTCATCAGGTCGCACTTATTACAATCACTTCTGTGCTAGCTGTAACATCTTATTTTTCAGATTCCCCTCGCTATAGCTTTATTTGGATTGAATTTTCGTTAATTTTGTGGGTTTAATTACATTTTTACCGCTTGGTAAATGGTTGTATTAACTTTTTACTAGCTGATAATATATTTTAAATCTGAATTCTCCTTAATAACATTTCATTAATAAAATCGCTGTTAATATCATTTTGTACCGTATTAAGTTCCATCTGTAAATATCGATCGAAAACAATTCTGAGAACTAGCAAACAAAGGGTTAAGGACGCTCATTAAAAAGGTGTTAATTATTTCAGTGCTGGAATGCGTAAACGGCGACTACGACGATCACACAGAGGCTCTGGCCGAGGGCGCCAAGGACACTCGCTGGCGATACGATCAGCAACTGATGCAGGGCGAGACTGCGGAACCGCCCAGCGAGGCTCAGGTGGCCAAGTTCAATGAATCGCAATCACCGGGACAGACCCAGCCGCAGGTTCACAAGATCGAGATCCAGCGCATGGAATCGTCCAAAGAGCTGACGAGGCACACATTTCCGCCCACGGAATATATGAGACTCTGGCTTCTCATCGGTCGGTGTCATTTGCAGTTCTTTAGGGATTGGGTGAGTTATTTACTAAAAAGATATATAAATTTATATTAAATAATACTTATAATTCCTATCTTTTTCAGACACTCACCTATTTAAAGCTTGGCATTCACATACTCTGCGCTATATTAATCGGTTTATTCTTTGGCGATTCGGGCAGCAATGCCACAAAACAAATATCGAATGTGGGCATGATTATGATTCACTGCGTCTATCTCTGGTACACCACCATTATGCCAGGCATTTTGAAATGTGAGTAAAGGAGTTTTTTATTCTTATAAATAAGTATATAAGTTGTTATTATTGCAGATCCCTCCGAGATAGAAATCATTAAAAAGGAGACATTTAACAACTGGTACAAACTACGAACCTATTACCTTGCCACTATTATTACATCCACTCCTGTTCATGTAAGTATAAACAATGAAAACCTAATAAAGAATGCTTAAATAATTTAAATAATAATTATTTCCAGATAATCTTCTCTACAGTCTACATAACGATAGGATATTTGATGACCGAACAGCCCATTGAAATGGATCGATTTGTAAAGTTTCTGCTGAGTGCCGTTGTGGTGACTATCTGTGCAGATGGTTTGGGTGTATTCCTTGGAACTGTGCTGAATCCTGTGGTAAGAACTCACCTCTAAAGTTGATATTTTGGATGCAAATATAAACCATGAGCATTTTTGTACAGAATGGAACTTTTGTGGGTGCTGTTTCGACGTGTTTTATGCTGATGTTCTCCGGCTTCCTCATCCTGCTCAACCACATTCCAGCGGCCATGCGGTTTATTGCCTATATATCACCTCTACGTTATGCGTTAGAGAATATGGTAATATCCCTATATGGCAACCAGCGGGAACAGTTGATCTGTCCGCCCACAGAGTTCTACTGCCACTTTAAGTGAGTTTAAAATGGAAAACAATATTAAGTTATAAGATTAGATTAATTTATAAACAAATATATTATTAAATATCATTATACCCTTACAGGAACGCTGTCACCGTGCTACGTCAGTTTGGTATGGAACAGGGCGACTTTGGCTATAACATCATGATGATCCTGGCCCAGATAACGCTGTTCAAGGTGTTGGCCTACTTTACGCTGAAGCGCAAGATCAAAACGAACTGATCGCGGGACGAACTAGTGCGGGTGCTTTAGTATTGGGCTTAATTTGAATCGAATGTGATTTTATGTTACTTATATATCGCTTAGCTGCAAGTAAACCCAACCCCCTTTTCTTTAAATCGGCGTGTGATACTTTAACAAATGCAGCGGACCAAATGCTGCTGCAACCTCTAAGCATAGCGAATCATAGTTTTTATACTGTTTATATATTCGGATATACAAACATTCATTTACGTGTAATTATTGTCTAGTTAACCTAGTTGTAAGAGTTGCTGTATGAACAAAACGAAACAAAAAATAAACTTATCGAAATAATAACCTATTCAGAGTTGACAAACTTTTAACTATAAATGGGAATGTTCTGCTAGAAATGATTTCATTTAATAATGACTTGATATTATGTATCTCCGATACCGATATAATTTTCTATGCAGTATTATTCTTTTATAGAGCGGAAACGCATAACGAAAGTAACTTACTAAAAGAAGTAACTATCAAAATAAAATACTAGCTAATTACTAACAGCATTATGTTGTAAATTAAAATTACTTTTTCTTATTTTCTTCGTAATTTCAAATAATTTTACCGTTAAATTCAACTTTGTTTTGAATTCCAGGCGTTAGACCATTTTTTATTTTCTCATATTTCCGTTACCAACTCCTGAGCGATCTGGCAGCTTGCATCTCGAATCACACGATACGGCAACGCCAGACATATTGCAAAAATATTTTAATGCCTCGCAATACAAAATACAAACAACAAATAAGAACATCCATATGCAAGGAAACTTAAGCCACAATTATCCTTTTCAATTGCAATTAAATTTATTTGATTACAATTGTATTGGATTAATGGCAAGTGTTGTGACGTTTTCATTACTTAAGTAATTTGTCTATATTATTTATCAATTTCAGGAATGTTCTAGGTAAGGAAAGGCACTTAACCTGCAAATACCGCTATGGCTTATGGCTTATTGTTTCCAGAAATATAACAGGCTTTATTGCTCCGACAATTTTAACAAGTATATAAAAAATAAATCGTTGATGCCATACAATTAAACATCAAATAATCTATTCTTATATTTAAAACTAGTATTACATTGCAGTTCAAAGTTTAAAAAAGGGTGCCTTTTCAATCGTTTTAACGGAATGGAAGTTACAGAATTTTTCAATAAAATCTTAACAGAATTTGAAGAGATTAAGAAGGCAATCGATGTTACGGAAACATCGGTGTAATCGATGCTATTGAATTCACCTCGAAATGAGAGTGACAGAATTTTGCGGATGGATTTTAACAGAACTTGCGACTTTACACAAACTTGCGGATGGATTTAAACAGTGGATGAGGTGGTTAACAGAATTAGGTGAATTTAACTGAATGAGAGTGACGACACAAAAACATCGATGGTCAAAGAAAAACATCGATATTTTAGAAAATTCGAAAAACATCGATGCATCGATGTTTTCATCGATGTTTTTGCACCTCGAGACTGCCAGAAACATTTGTGACGTCACTCAGTTAACCACCTCATCCACTGTAGAATTCATCCGCAAGTTTCTGTTAACCACCTCATCACTGTAGAATTCGTCCGCAAGTTTCTGTTAAGAGGCAAGTTCTGTTAAAATCAGCTGTTTTCATCGATGTTTTAGAAAATTCGAAAAACATCGATGCATCGATGTTTTCATCGATGTTTTTGCACCTCTACTAACTGTCAACACAAACACAAAATTAAAAAAAAATTTTTTCCGCCGAGGAACGTCGAGTCGCATGAGTTAATTATTCGTTGAAGAAATTTCAGTGCTGGTGCAGTGCAAGTGTGAGTAAACGGGCAATAAGAGTTAAGATTTTTTCGGCTGACAAAATAAGAAAAAAAAAACAAATCAAACAAATCCGCACACCACCCGGATGCATACGTGTGCACTTGATACGCGAACGCAAACACACACACACCGATGGACACGCGCGTACGCAACAGAGAGGTTCAGATGTAGTAGAAAGTGCAGCAGGCGCGGTCCATAATAATAAGTATAAGTAAATCCGGGCGTGCGACGTGTAAATAAACCGGGTCGCCCACATTCTAGGGGCGGTACGGGTTCGGGTTCGGGCACGGGCACGGCACACCCCACAACCCCCGCCGGAATCGCGGTAAACGTGTTCAATTTTCGAATATCCCCTCTCTCTTTCGCTCTCGCTCTCTGCGTGCGTTTCTGCCTGTGTGTGTTAGTTAGCGTTCATCCCAATGTGTGTGAATGTTTTTGCTGGCCACTTTAATTCGCCACATACACACACACAGAGACTCGCGTTAATCCTGCTGCTGCTCATCTCCAACGATTTTTTGTTTTCTCTTTATCTCCTGCAGCAGCAGCGGCCAACTCCAGCTCCCAAAAGGTCTTTCGCCACACAAGGTAGGTTTTCCATTTTAGTTTTCCCCTCACATTTTTCGTACACTCATTTACTTATTGGGTCTTTAGCTGGCGCAAGTAATTCCAGTTGCGTTCGTGAACTTGATTCTGATTGGAGGTCGAGCCAATTAAACCGGTTCGTGCAAATATCCATTGAATCTCTGGTTGGAAGATTCATCTCATTTTGGTTCTTGGCTGCTGCAACTTTTTTCTTTGTTTTGTTTTTGAATAATATTTTAGTAGTATTCACATATTTTTAGTTGCGTTATAGGAATTTTTAGCTATGGCTTTTAAGTCTCAGCTAGGGTCTTGGGAACACACTAAAATTTTTATATCTGATGGCTATAATTTCGGTTTTATTTTCCGCCCAAAAATTTGAAAAATTTGCTTCAGATTCCTCTTTTAGATTTTTATAGTTCAAAAATAATAATGTTACTATACAATCTTAAGATAACCGGATTCCTAATTTTCGGGAAATTCCAGGAAATATTGATAATGAGATTTACATATCTTCTCCTAGGGAAAACCCAGCAGATAAGAAATAAACAAATTAATGTGAAATTTTCTTAGCTTCCCTCATTTGCTATTGGACGTTTTTATTGCATTTCTTTTATTTTTTTCTTTTCTTATCAGCCGCTCTGTGTAACCGAATGCATTAAGGTCAGAGTGCTATTCATGGGTGAGCAGTACCTGCAATTAATGCCCACGGCTAATGACAATGGGCCACGTACTTATTGGCCGCACTGTAATGATAGTGGTGACCATCGGCTCGGGGAGAAAAATAATGCTCGCTCTTGGGTCGTGACTTTCGTTCGAAAGAAGCAACAACAAAAAGCTGAAGCACTGATTGTGGGAAAGATTTCTCGGAAGCGTACTGCCGCTAGTGTCTTAAATTTTCAATGATAATACAAAAAAATAATTTTCGAGTTTTGTCGGCATTACTCACTTCCGAGTGGCACATAATTACTAGATAGCACGGTTAACAGACGGCTCACTCTCAAGGTACTTCATGGATAAGACAGTGAGCCGATAAAGCATTAAAATATTGCCTTTAAAAAAGAAAGTAAAATAAACCTAGAGATAAGAACAACTTAAAATAAAATTCCTAGAAAATGTATATTTACTTCTTTCAAAGTTTTCTTAAAAATGAAAACCTGCAAATTATGTGAAAAATAATTCCAAATCACAAAGGTATCGGCACAGTCAAAGTCTTCCATTAATCAGCAGCCGCTGAAGGTTTTCCAGCTACCGTTCCGCCTGAGAAGTAGCGATCGCCTTGCACTTGCCACGCCCACTGTTCGGCCAGTTACTACTACTACCCCACTATCCTCTCCACCTGCAGCTTCTTTCAGCCTAATGCCGACCTGACCTCGGCCTCTGCAGTGCCCGTTGTTGTGTGTGCAAATGAAGCTATAAAACTGGCCCATGCCACCAATAAACGAAAACTTTTTTGCTGGCCACTTTTAATGGGCGAGAGATCATCTGCTTACTGCGCCCCCTCCTCATCTCCCGCCTTGGAGCAATGTAGCAATGTTATCCACTTCTGCTTTCCTCTCTACCCCTATCTCTTCCCTCGATAAAATTGAGTCTTAGAGGAGAAAGCCATCAACGCTCCGTAAATTCCCCGGAGCAAACACTAAAACTACAACAACTGACACACACCTGCAGGTACAGTTATAGCTGGAAAAGGCAGCAGCAGCAGCAGAAGAAGAGCAAGTGCGATGCTGTGCGGTGCGAGTGAAGATTTCCCCGTAGTAAAGCTGGTTTTACTCTATCGTAATTGTCTAGGATGTAGCCGGGGTTTTATAGCAATGTCACTGTGGTTTTTTTTTTTTGTTAAGTTCTTTTTGTGGCAAGAAAGCAGCGATAAAGTTGGCCACAACGGATGAGATGACAAAATGTTGTGGTCTCTTAAAAACACAGTTTCCTGTTCATGATCGAGTTTTTATCGCTTGAGTCTGTGATGGAATGCCGATGTCAAAGATTTATTTATAGATAACTTATATTTGGGTTAAACTCGAATCGAAGTAGGGGAGTTGTTAATTGGGACATTTTGGGGTTGGGGCTCTGTTTGGTAAAAAATAAACTAGCGGGAACATTATCTAAAATTTTATTTGATGCTTTACTGTGGAAAGTACCCACATTCATTTTGCACATTTCTACTTTCAAAGGAACCACATCTAACGTTTTTACTCGTATTATTTTAGTTAAAACCTCTTTGGACTTGTCGCATAATCCCCTTTAGGGTATGCCAGAGTCCATTAGGTCACTTTTGAATTCCTTTTTTTCTCGTGCAGCAGCCACTCTCTCGACCAAAAAAAGTTTACTGTAGAGTACAAATGATGGTCTGCCCGTTGTCATCTTTTATGGGTGGCCTGTTGCAGTTGTCGGCCGCATGCCTGCCTGCCTGCCACTCATGGCAAAATGAAGACAACTCATCCCGGGGTTTTAGTCCCCAAGGCAGCCGCCTGCCGCCACCCCCTCATGTCCTATCCTCCCCGGGTTTTCAGGCTTGATTGAGTGCAGCAAGTGTGCAACGGGGGCAGTCAACACAAGTCGCTGGGTAATTGCACTGGGAAACATTTTAACTATTATTTTGAAGGGGCTTCAAAATCAACATCAAATTTTTTATAGAATTTAACTTATATTCCTTTAATTTTTTTTGGGAAATAACTTGGAACCTTTCTACACGACATTTTAAAGCTGTTTTACATGGACATTTTTTACGACTAATATTTTAAAAATTGTTCTTTAGAATCATTAGGATATGTTTAAAAATATCATGTAGGGTTTGAGTTGTAGGGACTTCTTAAACCCAAAATGTATTACTTTTTATTAGCCAAGATCTACCAAAACTTTGCTCATTCTCGATATGTCTTACCCAGACTTTTTTGGATATTTTCCAATGGTCATAAACTTGTAGCTAAATCGTACAATCGATCTTAAAATCAATCCAATATTTCTTTACGTGTTCCCAACTGACAGTGGTGACAGTGGCCAGTGCTTAGCCGGCGGCTTCTCTTTTCACATCATAAAACGTTAATGAGTTTTTAAGACTTGTTTGCGCATGTGGGGGCGATGGATGGAGAGCAGATGGAGTGAACCGGAGTTGATGCAGCCTTGAAAGTGCAATTGGCCGCCACGGCCAAAAACAGAGCCAAGCTGCCAACTGACAAAATAAATAAAAAATAAGAAAAAACAGCAGTTGCAAAACCAACAAGAGTATGGAGCCAACTGGAGCTACATTTACAAGCATCATTGGCCTTATTTCTTTTGGTTTCTTTTTTTTTCTTTTTGAAGCGGCTGCTTCGAATGTCACACAGATACAGACCCACACAGAGGCTTTAAAGCACAGCTGACGTAGCTAACTATATATATATATATTTGCACAGCTTTCGCACTCCACAACTCTTGACTCCCTCCCCCGCTAGCTTTTCTCTTTTTATCACGTTTTTTCTCGCCTTTTTCTTGTTTTTGTTCTCATTGCGCTTTTACGAGCTTCCGAAAATGATTACGCGGCATTTAACACCCCGAAAGATCCACACCCGTTACCCCCACATTAAACAAAAAAAAGAAACCAAAAATCTATCCGCAATTGAGGCATTTTCTTATTTCTATTTTTGGCGCATAAAGAGCCTAGAAATATTTCTGAGCCCGAGGTAGAACAGAAATTCTTTTTGTTATCTTAAAAATGTATAACGAAAAAAAAAGTGAAAAACATAAGCGAACAAATATCTTAGTGCTACATACTTTTGCCACGAAAAAATGTTTCGCCTCATAAAAGACTGGTGGAGGATGCTAGTTCAGACAGATTTTCTTGTTTTTTATTTGCCATTTTGTTGCATCCTCAAAGCTTAAAAAAAAAAACAAAATAACAGAAGAGTGAATATAAAAAGTCAGGAGAGCTCGTCGGACACATAATATGACATGAAGAAATCTCTATAAAACTATGAAATATAAAATACTTTCTCATTTCTTTACAATTTGCATGAGCTTGCACTTTTGTTGTGCGTCTGTCTTTTTTCTTTTCATTTTCTTCTCAAGCTTTGGGTGTGCGGGTGTGTGCTTCTAATGAAAATGGCTTGATTATTTATGAGCATAAATTAAAAATTAACAGTACGCCGCACACACAGAGGCATACGCTCCTCCTACACCGACGCAATTCAATTATGTTGCATATATTTCATATTGCAATAGCAGCGGGAAATTTATGAGCCATCCCCCCAGGGTCGAACTTGACAAAGCCAAAGCTGAAGCCAGGGCCCAGACCCAAGCTGGGCTAAAACCAAGCCAGAAACCGTGGCGGAGCGAGCAAGTCAGCGGAGCAGCACAGAGTATAATGTCTGGCTTTAGCTAGGAATTGGTTAGTAAAATAAGTCAAGCTTACTTTTCATCAACTAACTGGAAGAATAGCTTATATTATTAATACTTCTTATTAATTAATTGTGTGCAAAGTTGCCAAAAAATAATGCAACTTTAAGTAAAATTAATGAAAATATGAGTACTGTCCTAGGGGTGTATTTTGAGGGGAAATAATCAATATAGCGCTCAGTATTATATCCAAATAATATACACCTTGATAAATCGAGATTTTAATTATCGAAAAATATCGATAGAATTATTTGCAGAAATTAATTAAAATATGAGGGGAACAACGAGAGAAACATTTCGATATCGATCAATAACATAACCGAGAATATAAAAACATTATAATTATCAAATAATATTACCTTTGAAGTAAGAATATCGATATTATCGAAAACATAAATGCTACTTCAATTCCCAATTCTTTTGAAACTATTCATAAATGAGCATATAGTTTCAAGATAATTAGAACTGCGGTATCCCGCAAAATACAACCGTTTGAAGTACCGACCGACCTTTGAAAATAACCAGATTTGTCCAGAAAATAGCCAAGTTGGCGTTGCCTAGAGAAGCAACAAAAGCTGTGACAGTAACAACAAAGGTCCAACCGACAACGCAGCAGAGCCAGCACAGCATATTTACCAAGGTTGGCAACGCGGCACCGCTGGGTGCAATGCAAAACGTGGGTGGGCGGGTTCGTTCTATGGCTGTTTCCACCCAGACCGGTGGCCCCATAAATTCTGATCAACTATTAGTGCATGAAAAGTAGCCAGGAAGAATGTGTTCTATTTGTTATCTCAGGCATATGTCGCAGAGATAAAACATAGAAATAACATTTACCGTCTGACATAATTTCGCACTCAACCATTTGCGGTTTACGAACTCACGTGTCCCGGAAGCAAAAGTCACCTCACATTTGATGTCTGTCCTGGGCGCAATCTAGGTAATTACTGTGTCACATTACTGTGTGCTAAGACAGTATCGAACAATCGTTACGCAAGGTATTTTAATTAGTTCAATGGCACTTGCCACCTGCTGAAATCTGTCTCTGTATCACTCTTCCACCTTTCGGGTGATTTCCAATCAATTTTTGGGGGATGGAACCAATACCATTTGCATAACCAATAAGCTGACTGTCGTAACAATCAATGAACACAGAAGCGAACACAATGGGGAATATATGTTTTGGGTTATAAAGAAGTATCAACAAAAGCCCTATCGTATTATTAAATTAAAAGGAAACCCACCTTTGAATTCATTTAAGAAAATTTCTGGTTCTCTGAATATATTTTCAAAGAATTCATTTCTTTAAATAATTTCTCATGAAAATATCACACAATTGTTTGCTTCCTTTGTAGGTTTGAATTACCTTTGTTTGCTCTTTCCTCCATTTACAACAAATGTTTGTGTAAATACTAGAAACAAACTGAGAGAACCTTGATTATTTCCATTGCAAAAAGCTGGAATTTCCCTGTAATTTCTTTGTGAAAAAGAGCTTAAAATTTGCAAAAATTAAATTTGTAAAATCCTTTCTCTCCGTAAGCGCCACCATCTCTACAGATGTTGCCTCATTATAATCACAATGCGCGACGATGACTCAGAAATTCTTTGATATATAGAGTGAGTGGATGGCACTTTGCATTAGTTTGTGGCGGCGGCGCCCGCTTGGAGATTATGTGGTTGTGTAAGCTCCCTCACAAAAAAGAAATAATAATAATAAGAGGAGGAGGCGAGAGGAGAAATACGCAAATGTGTGCCATAGAAATTTGTGTTCCATTGTCATGGACACGCATCACATGAAAACGAGGAGCCCTGATGAAAATGTTGGAATAAAGTCCGTCAGTTTGTCATATGTACAGACGACAGTGGCTATCACAATAATAGTGATATTGAGAAATACATTCAAAAATCTCTTTAAAATTTCAATAGTTTAAGAATTTGGTTATAAGACCATATAATTAAAAATCAATTGATTTGTCTTTTTCTATGTAGATCGTAGATCATAGGGTTTCGAAATCTCTTAAAAAGGTGACAAAAACGTTGCTGCAAATGTAGCCGAATTGGGTACCTCAAAAATTTAATAACATATGTACATAAGATTCGTTTTAAAAACTTTTTTCAAAATTCCCTATTTTATTTTTTTTTTTAAATCCCAGTTAAATGCTATTAACTTGATGTTGGTTGTTCAAATGTGGAACTGTGGGGACACAATTGTCCCCTATACTTGTCTGTAAGTGGCAAAGAGAGTGCGATAAAAGTGGGATAGCCGAGGAAAGAACCAAGTGAGGGGAAAGCGGGAGCCTGTTCTGCTGCAAGGAAAACGATTAAGTCAAGGCAATAATAAGGAAATAACATTTTAATGGTACAAAGAGAGATTGGCCGGTATGTCTGTGTGTGTGTGTTTGGGTGGAGATCCTCGACTGGTGGCGAGATTTCGCCAGATGGAGGAAAGCGGATAGTCGGGTGCGACTATAGGAAGAAGAACCGCAAAACAGTCGAATCACGTCCACGCCCCTTTCCGCCCCCGGGCCGCATCTGTTACTCCCATGTGCGTTCATGCGTGATTGGTTTTTGTGATAAGAGTGGATTGGGGCTTTTCATTCGGAAACTCACTGACCTGCTTTGATTTAATTTTGTTTAAGTAGTTTACAAATTGAATAAAAGCATTGCAGTTTAAACCAAAATAAAATTTGATTGCAATATAATTAACTATTTCTAAATATTGCAAAAAGCTTAAAAGCCAATAAAATAATAAATGAAATACTAATACGTTCAAAGAAAGCTAACTCTTGATCAATTGTTTACTTGCTTGCAGGTTCATTTATTTACACGTTCACATTTTCTTTACTTTACCTGTTAATTTTTTTATTTCAAATGTTTGCTGGTGCACTTGTTCACATGTTCATTTGTTTTTCTTTCTTACGAAATCATTTATCCACTTCTTTAATGGCACACACTTATTCGTTTCTTCTTGACTTGTACTCAGCTATTCAAAATGTGAAACTCTTCTTCAGTTTTTTAATGGTCTGTTTTGATCGTAAACTATATCTTGTGTTGGGTTAATTACTTGACTCGAATTTTAGTGTTTGCTAAATATAAATTTTAGTACCACTAAAATATCACATTTTAAAGTAAATAATTATTTTTCAGTCTTCTGCATTTTAAATGCATTTAAACCGATTAAGTTTATGCAGCCTAAATAAATATTTACAACAATTAGGGGACCGGCGTTTGGAAACATTTCTAAATAGTATTTAATAATGAGGTTTAATTAAGTCAACCTTTGCCATTGTATATTGTATAATTGGCTTAATCGCATAAACGAAGCTGCTGGGCATAATTAGAGCCAGAACAAAGCGAAACAACAACAAATTAATGATGCGGGTCAAACCCAAGCCGGAGGTTTTCCGGGTCCAAGAGCCACCCAATGATGGTCCAAATAGAATTACCATTGTGCCGAATGTCAAACCTCAAAAAACTTTTCCGTTTGTTCCACTTATTTGTCTCCCTTTTATGCACAGGATTTTTTTTGTTTTGTGTTTTGGTAGCTGGCTCCGCACAGCTTCGTGCAAAGTTTTACAAATTGCAGGAAAGCGGTATAAAAAAACCAAGTTTGTTTTAAATAAAAAAGAAAATAAAAAAGCGGCGCTGAAAAAGAACTCTCGAGTGCTGTAAATGAGCAATTGCTATGCAAACGCTGGTCCGCTTAGCATATTCCCGCTTTCTAAACGCCCCCGCTCCTCCGCACATCCTCCATATTCTCTTCTGCTACATTTAACACTGCTGCAGAATCAGCAGCAGAGGAAGGGGAGGGATAAGAAGAAGGTCTCCTCTTCTCCTCGATACCACAATTCGTTACTTTCTCTCAGTTGTGCACAATCTGAGCTTACACAGAAACAATATTTTATATTTTTTAATTTAATTATGCATTTTTAAAATATCAGCGAAGGATATACTTGTAGGGTAACTATTTCCATAAGCAGCTTTGTATTTCCTGCTACTTGAAGTGAGTTTAAAAGTTAACTAAAACCTTACAACATTTAAAATATAGAAAATTTCACTACAACATTGTAAAAGTTTATAATCAACAGTACCTGGAAACAATGTTATTCTACCCAACAATAAATTTAAATACATTTTCACCTCCATTCGTAATATTTCCTTGGAGCCTTCTGTTTCTTTTTTTTCTGTGTACTAGTGGCAAGCATTAAGCTCCGGTTCTCTGTCTTTCTCTATATATATATACCCCACTTTTTTCTCTCTTTCTATTTACTTTTAATTAAAATGCGTGTCATGAAATCTTTTTTGTTTTCTCGACCAAAAGATTCCACCACGACCACGACGAGAAGATGGGAGAGAACCGAAATTAGCGCAAAAATCCGCTTTATGAGCCTGGAATGGTCGATGCCTGGAAATGATAATGATGATGATAATGTCCCCATATCCAGATACATTATTCAGCTGTCAATTTTCGTATTTCGACACATTTTTCTTGATTTGGCGACAGGTTTCCCTGCAGGTCTTTTATTTATTTTCCTTTGGTTTTTCCTCTCGAAAATTCCTATTTAATTTGATGCCATTTATATTATTTGGCTTTCATCGCCAGGAAAAAAAAACCTCATCTTCAGGGCAATTTTTATGGCTTTTTGTCTATTTAAGTTGATTGATGCCGCCGCATACCGAAGGGCAATCCAAATGGATTACTTTTGTGTGTTTTGCTTCAGTCAAATTGTTATTAGAATTTATTATTTAATGTGGTTTATTAAACTGGGTCGATGTTTGAATTTAATATTTAAAAAGGTGCGTACGGCAGCGGTAAATAAATACATTATTTAAGCAGCTGGTTATTTGCAGCCTTTACTTTATTTTTTTACCAGCAAGTCTCACACGTCATTAAAACTGGAAATAAGCCGTTTCACGTGATGAACCTGTCGCTGAGTCCCTCGCTCACTTGCCACCTTCCCCAAACGATAACCTTTATCGCACTCCTTTGGGGACTGCCTTTTTAATTGCTATTCCCATATCTAAGCCCGACTGGATTTTATCAGCGGATTATACAGTGGAGCTTCTGTAACATTTAAACAATTTTGGCAGGGCACGTTTTGGCTGTAAATATTTTTGGTTAATTTAAATAATTAGAGAACATAAAATCCTTCTACTGTTCATTTAAATAATTAAAGATCAAAAATCCTTCTACTATCCATGCCTTCTTTTTTTTTAGAAAAAGTGCTGCAATTAAGCTTTATCAAGAAAATATGTTAAGAAATTTAGCTTCCTAGCAATTATTCAACTTACTGAACTAACACTGTATTAGCCATCTCTGGACGGGGAAATTAGCATTTTATTAGCTGAAATTGCGAGGCGTTGTCGTCGTCATCGTTGTCGCTGTCACTGTCGTCTTAGTTCATTAACCTGCCGGACAGACAGACAGACGGACGGACTTGGCATCGCATTTGTTTTTATGACTCCAAAAAGCAGGCCGATCCACCGGCTGTGTGTGGACTGTGTGGAACGCATGTGTGTGTGTGTTTGGGGCGTATTTATAGCGCTAATTTGTATCACTCGCCTTCACATTGCTGCTTTACCGCCTCTTTGCATGCCAACATGAAGCTGATATAAATTTTATTTGTATGCAATATAAATTACGCGCCTTTCACATCGGGCAGCCAGAGCAATTCCAGACTTCTAGACCTCTCCAGAGACCCAAAAACTGCCGACATTTGCTGGCAGTCAGCCACAGATCATTAAAGTGCCGAGTGCAGGGCCCCCACAACACCTACATGTATACATATAGTACAAGAAGCATTACCTCGAAAGAAAAAATAAAATAAAATATAAAAAGAACACAAACCAAAAACTCTCTTGAAATTTATGTGATTTTTTATTTCAGTTCAGCGCGACTTGCTGTTGAAGTGTGCGCCAAACGAGCGTACTTAATTATACAAAATATTTTCCCTGCCCAAACTAAAAGTCAAGTGATTTATTTATGAGAAACATGCTGGGGCAGTGAGATGATGAATTTATGAGTGGAACCTGTTTTCGGGCTATGCAAATGAACGTGTGAAAGCAGAAGCTACTTAAGAAGTGTCTTTTCTATTATTTGTCATTAAGCTCGAACTTGTTAGGTGAGATTTTATTCGTGGTTTTTACTCAAGTCAAGTTTATAGTACCTTAATGATTCAGGATAATTTAGAATTGTAAGCCGAGAGAGTTTTCTACCTGCATACCATTCAAATCCCATTGTTTTTATATATATTTAATTCTAAATTAAATAAATCATTTACTCTCTGTTTCATTTGTACAAAAATGCATGATATTTATGCTACTCAAATGCTCAACATTATATTAAGATTAATGTGTGAGATGTCGTGGATCCCATGTGGATTGTATGCAAATTAAAAAAAATCAGAAACCATGTAAGACCGGTTCCTCGACAAATCATCATCAGCTGGCCGCCGGTCAGCGAAACACCCCACTCTCTTAATTGTACAATTTCATTAATTGCATTTAATTGCCTACGTTTTCCAAATTGTTTTCACTCACTGAGCGGCCGCCTGCCTTTTGTTTTTATTTTCCTGTTAGTGTTTTTTTTTGCACTCTTAATTGCATTTGTGTTACAATTTCATTTTGTAAGCGTTGTCACAATCGTTGTTGCCCTCGTTTATTGTTTTGTCTCTGGTTTGGTGAGACCCGGGCGACCTTCGCCAACGCAGCCGCCAATTCATTAATAAATTACTCCAAATTGATTGCCCCCATGCACAGATTTCCCAGGGAGTTCAATAATAGAATATTGTCAGTCAGGCTGCGGCAAAGACCACACCACGTCGGATGTTTCGATCAGTTAACATTTATGATGCAGCTATCTCTGACTCCGCTGCGGCCGCATCGCTTCCGACTCGTGTTTGAGAAGCTCTTGCAGAAAGGCTCTGACACAGATTTCCATCAAATTAATTGCTGTGCGCTTTTTTAAGTGCGCGCCCAGGCACTCAACAAGCGTGCTAAGTGTTTTTGGGCACACAAGTGCAGCTGAAACACGCTCCGCGCTCACCCTACAGTGCTCGCTAATAAATTGCCAAAATAGGTACAAAAATCTCTCGATGTTATCATAGCCATAACCTATTATCATTATAATGAGTTATATTTAATTCTGATGGCAATTGAAGTCAAGTTTTTGGTTTGTCTTTAAATTTTTCGAACATTTCTTTGGGTCTTTAAAGTATTTTTCCTTTACAATAATATACTAAAGATTTGTGGAATATAAAAGTATTTAAAAAAAAAAATTTTTGTTTAGTCTGTGATTAAAATAAGTTCCATATTAAAAGCTTTAAAAATAAGAAACTAATAATAAGGTGATCTCGAAGAATGTAAATATTTTTCTACAAATAAATTTGAACTAAATTCATCTACATTAAAAAATTAAGTAAATATTTGAATGAACGAAAATAATATTTTTAAATTTCAATATTATACTCGAATTATTATCTTTTTCGATTATATTGGTTCGATATAACAAACATTATATCGTTTATTAATATCGATTTTTATAAAAAGTATACAGTATCAATATTTTCTATCATCCGTAACCTCGACTCAGTAAAAAAAAAGAAACATAAAACTCGTCTTAAATGAAGCTTACAAAATGCAGCTTCCCAAGTTTTTAAGTAAACAAGAGTAAATGAAGGAAAGTATTTTGTTATTTAAATTATTAACCCAAAAGAAACAAACTTACACAAGCAGAGAATGAAGTTTTGCCAAACTGAAACCCAAAATGGAAAAGTTTCTCAAATTTCCGAGCCACTACTGTACATAGACGGATGTACAGAATAGACGTCCCTCGCCGCCTTATCAGTGGCAATAAACAGCAGCGCACAGCTTGAAAAAGCTTTCCGAGAGGCGCCCACTCTTCGGGCCCTTGTAAAAATTGTTAGCTTCCGCTTTGTGGCCCACAGGCCACGATAGGGGGCGGGGCAAGGGCAGCGGGAATATTTCAATTTATGGCAGTTTGACAGTTTTTCGATGTTACGTGCTGTGAATTTTTCTGCACTGCTGAGCGCGAGGCGCGGCTCGGCGAGCGCTCTCTATTTTAATTAAAATCCTGGAAAGTTAAATTACGAAAAATGTTCAGCTGGCGCAATGCAGCAAGCAAAAAGCAAAAGCAAGACCAAAACTCAAACTACAAGCAAACAAACAAACGCTCAATCCTTATCCATAGAACCCACCCACAGAGCCGACAGAGAGGGCCAGAAATCACGGCTCAAGTTCACAGAAGCCGGCAACAATTGAAGTCGATTGTCATACATAAATCATCAATTGCTGTCGTCGTCGGTGCTGCGACAGAACAGTGAGTCAAAGGTTGGCAGCAAATTACTCTTGAGAGCTGCGAACATATTTTACATATAGCAAGCGGGGCTTCGAGAGGATTATTGGGTATATTTTGAGCCAAAAATAATGGTTCAAAGAGATTTTGTAATAATTGTAGAGCAATTTCTTTATGAATTTAAATATTTTAAAGTAAATAGTACTGTGCCATTGAAAGTGTTTAGTAAAAACCTACATAGTTCAAGAAATCATCAAATTATTATAGTATTCTAACCCATCTCTTTATTGTTTTAAATTAATCGAATGTTTAAATTCTACTTAGTATTGTTTTAAATCAATAAATTGAATCTTTTCCTGTCTAGTAATCCGAGAACCCACTGTGTTTACTGCTTCCAGCGGTTGTTGTTACTCTGTATCCAATGTATATTTCTTCATCATCTTGAACATCTCTTGCCTGTGGTGGTAGCTTCAATTGCTTTAAATTGGATTATAATTAAGTGCTAATGTTGATTCAATAAGTATTGCTATCAGAGATAAGATTCCAATTTAATTTATGACCAAAGATTCTAGTGAAGTGCTGTGTGAACAGTGATTAATTTTTATGGACAATTCAGTTGTATTTCATATATATTCGTATGTGAAATACGTGTGTGTGTGTTTTGCTTTCGCTGTTGCTGTTTTCAGCAGCTAAACTGATTACCTGTCAATTAGCAGTTCACAAAAGCGTGACTCTCACATGCAGACTGCTCTTTTCCGACCCATTTTCCCACCCTCGCTACCATTTTCGGATTCGGACTCCGTCTCCAGTGTTATGTGCGGATAATTGCATTTCAACATTTTACCAGACGCCAATTATGCATTTCAAGCAGAACACACACAAATTGTAAAATGTATTCATTTGACATAATTGTAATTGAATTGTCTATAGTGAAATATGCATGCGAGTGAATGGCAGAAGCACAAACAACCGTGAAACAGAGCTGTTACAATTTAACTCATTTAAATACGACAAATGCAGACCGAATCGAATGGCAAGCATTTAAGAGGTTAAATGACAGCAATAGATGGTTTTTTAATGCCTTTGAATGATGTAATAGCGTTTTAAGCTATATATTTCCACATTTTTGTATTTTGACCTTTGTTGAAATGGAAGAAAAAAAGTATTTTAAATGTTATTCTACATGATGAAATACCTTATTAAATAGTTAGCTTAGCTTAGCTTCAAAATAGTGTGGCAAGCTGATTAAAATACTTTTGTACTTTTATTAATTAACATTTAAATCAGATATATCTCTTTTTGGTTTTCAGGGAACTGAGAGCTTCACGAGCTCCTCTTTTGATTTTCACTGTACAAGTTCTGAATTATTCAGTAAAATCATATTTTATGGTCTTAAAATGCCTTTTTCTATACCCCTAGCTACCCTTTTAAATTCTTTAAATTTTCAAATTTAATAAAACTGAAATCAGATTAATGTTAAATCATTAACTTTTCAGGGCATTGAAAGCTTCGACGGCCTTTAGATATTTATTCCTGAAACATTGCCTGAATTATTAATTACTTTAAATTCCCCTCGCTGGTCCAGCGCGCATTTCAATTTACCTTTATTTTTCTGCACAAACTCATTGGCCGTCGCGACTCTCGCAAAATTGATAATTATAAAAACTGGAATTTATATTTCACATTTCCTTGCCATCGTCCAATGCATTATTGATGTTGGCTTGACATGGCTAAAAGGGCTCTCCACCGAGCGCCACTGAAGTTTGCCTCTTCTGGGGTCTTGCACATGCAACTGCATATTTTACCAGAGTGTGTGTTCATTCCGACAAGCCCGGCCCCAGTCCGAAATACCACCGCCACCACCACGCACTGCATCTGCCCCCGGGCAGCCCAGGCAAGTTGCGCGCCGGATGGTGGGAAACTGGTTTTTCCGAGACTCCCGACTACGACTCCCAGACCCGTAGTCTTGTCTAGTTTGCCGCTCAACGAGGTTGACGTCGCATGCCTTATGAATGATTCAAATGCACGTTATGTGCGCAAAAAACGAGAGATGCAAAAGAGGATTGCGTGTGGGGCTGTGGAGGTTTCAATACTCTTACACTTTTTTTTCTTTTTTTTTTTTAGATGTACTTGATGTTGATTATGTTTAAGAGGAGTGTGAAATTGTATTTACCTTTATTTTATTTACCTACAATTTTCTAGGGAAACTGAAACAATATTTGTTTAGTTCAAACTATTTGTTTTATTTATTAAACAAATAGAAATTCTGTTTTTTAAGACTATAGAATTTTAAAATTTTCAAATAAAAATAATGTAATGTAATGTAATGTAATGTAATATACTGAAAATGAAGTAGTTCTTACATATAAATGACTCTGGGAAACCTTTGCATTTAAGATCTTACAATGCAAAATCCCCTAGTTAAGCTTCTATAAATTAAATAATACTCCTTGAAAGAGTATCCGGAAAAAGCAGAAAAGCCCCTGCAAAATACCGTTAAGAGTTGTTGCGCTTTTGGCGCTCGGTCTCACTCCTCTCCCCGCTCTGACAGCTCTTGGCTTGTTTGGCGTTTCGGCTGATGCTGCTTGTCTTGCCGCTGTTTGTTGTTGTTGCTGTTGCTGTCTGCGACTATGACCTTTGTCAATGGAATTTTTTGGCCAAAAACGGCTTTTGGATTGAAGGAGAAGAAGAAAAAACCAACTGTTTTTTGTTTCTGCTATTTCTTTGCGCTTCTTGCCGTTGGCATTTGGTGTGTGCACGAGACTTTGCGGTGGGAAACGGCTCAAAATAAAATAAAACCAGGAAAAACGGCAGAGTTCCAAGCCGGAAAAAAGGTATTGAAAGCTAAGCTTTGATTCGATTTATTGATGCAGATGTTGGTGGGATGGATGCAAAGCACATGTTTGTCTTTGCTTCTTGATGCGGAAAGGGCAGAAGATTTGAGGGAATAAAATATAACAAAATAAATAATATGTAAAGGTTTTTCGTTGGTTTTTATAATTATTTATTTATATGGTTGTGAGGACCATCATTTCTTAAAACAAATCTAAATTTTGATTAGGACTTAATTGAAATAAAATGAGATTTTAAGCATAAAATCTGGTCTAATAAAGGTATTATAAGGTTTATCGGGATCTTGATCCCGTTAATATAAATTTTAGATACTTCTTTTATCAGATTCTCACTATCTTTCTCTTTTATGACGCCACTTAACATGTCAGGTTACTCACGGCAATTTGCAGCTTAAGGCAAACATTTTCCCAGACAACCGTCAATTAACAACTTAAAGCTAATGTCAGCTCGAGTACAAGTCCTGTAATTTAATCAAGTAACCTTGATGACCAACTGATAAGTTATTAAACGGAATAATAATTCCCTGTAAAATAACTCACCGTTGAAAAGGTAGTTTTGATTTAATTGAGAGTATTTTGCACCAAACCTTAGTTAAAATTGCGCACAAACCACAGCAGGAAAAAAACACAAAACAAAAACGATAAGTATGTGTGTAATTATTCATTTATTTGCTTATTGGGCTAACAAAAAATTGAGTCCGTGACAGAGCGATATGAAATCATAACTTTCATTTCTTTTTTTGCCCCCGCTATTCATTATTATTATCTCAATGTGATTTATCATAGCTTTTGTTTTCCTTTCTTTTTTGCTTTCTTTGCAGCCGTTGAATAATATAATCGAAGGTCTCGCGATAAATAGAGAGCGTTAATCGATAGACGACAAACTGGATGTGGTCCGGGCATGAGTTTTCCAAGGCGAAACCGGACCTGGAACTCGTCTCCATGGAATACTGATCGTTTTTGAAAGGATGCCGATACTTCCATACCAACAAGAACTGCAACAACAACAACGGAGGCGGCAATATTCAAGGTCAAATCGAAGGTTAGCATGAGAGAGAGTTGGAGGGATACAGGCCGAAGACAGACAGCTAGAGAGAGGGACGAGACGAGACGAGAGGAGCTCCCATATGTGCCAAGAACTACAGAAACCGCAACTGCAAGAACCACAAATTTAATAACATTTCACGCTTGAGGGAGCGATAAAAGTCTGATAACGAAAGATAACCGATAACCAACCACATCCACAAGAGCAACAACATCAACATTACAAGTATAAGGCAACACAAAACCAACATCAACATATCGTCAAGAAAGTAGAAGGAGAAAAAGGAAACAACAGGGTACTAACATGATTGTCCCTCACTAAAAACCAAGATATTATAGAGTTCCACATCATCAAAATATCTCACAAAGATCCGCAGTTAACCCACAGTTAACACAGAAAGACATATAGTTAACATTGAGACGTAGCCACAATCATGACCTTCTCAACCTTCACACGCAAAATGCGTGGACGCATGCGCTCCAACACCTGCAGGATCGTGCTCCTCACCTCACTCGTCTGGGTGATCTTCGACTTTGTGCTCATCGCCCGCTACTCGGATTGCATCGGCAAGGACGGGTGGCGTTGCAAGCGATCGGGGGAGTACGATGTAGAGGTGAGTTTAAGTTCCTAAATTGGTTGTAACGTCTCTATATCTTTCAATTTCCTTCCCCTAGTTACCCAACGCCGAGCGCCTGGTGGATGACAACCAACTGGTGGACGACAATGAGATCAATACGGAGAAATCCCTTGATGGCGACTCGGGAGCTCTTATTATGGGAATGGGTTTTGCTCCCGGAGGTATTTCCATGACCTATCCCAGTGTGGTGCTTAAAAAGTGGTTCCTGGCGCCCTCCGTTCAGGAGGCAAAGGGCAAGCCCGGTGAGATGGGCAAGCCGGTTAAGATACCCGCCGACATGAAGGATCTCATGAAGGACAAGTTCAAGGAGAACCAGTTCAATCTGTTGGCCAGTGACATGATCTCATTGAATCGTTCGCTGACTGATGTGCGGCACGAAGGGTGAGTTATCCACATCCATTAACTGACTCCTCCTAAAAACTGGTTTCCTTGTAAATCCCACTGTAGTTGCCGCCGCAAGCACTATCCCTCAAAGCTGCCAACCACTTCAATTGTGATAGTTTTCCATAACGAGGCCTGGACGACGCTGCTGCGAACCGTGTGGAGTGTGATCAATCGTTCGCCGCGTGCTTTGCTTAAGGAGATCATCCTCGTGGACGATGCCAGCGAGAGGGGTGAGTTGGCGATAGTTAAGAGATGTCCTGAACGAGTTTATTATACATTCTATGCTGCAGATTTCCTGGGCAAACAGTTGGAGGAGTACGTAGCCAAGCTGCCAGTCAAAACGTTTGTGCTGCGCACAGAAAAACGTTCGGGCTTGATCCGGGCTCGCCTCCTGGGTGCCGAGCATGTCAGTGGCGAGGTAATCACCTTCCTGGATGCCCATTGTGAGTGCACGGAGGGCTGGCTGGAGCCTCTCTTGGCGCGCATCGTACAGAATCGTCGAACGGTTGTGTGTCCCATTATTGATGTTATTTCGGATGAGACATTCGAGTATATTACGGCCTCGGACTCTACGTGGGGTGGCTTCAACTGGAAGCTCAACTTTAGATGGTAAGCGATAGATAGTACGAAGCTAACTTTGAACTCATTACATTTTAATTTTTAGGTACCGAGTACCATCGCGAGAAATGGCTCGCAGAAATAACGATAGAACCGCTCCCCTGCGCACTCCCACAATGGCCGGTGGCCTGTTCTCCATCGATAAGGATTACTTCTATGAGATTGGCTCCTACGATGAGGGCATGGACATCTGGGGCGGCGAGAATCTGGAAATGTCGTTCCGTGTAAGGCAATGTCACAGCATTTTCCCAATACTTTTTCCTTCTGTTTTCTTCTACTTTTCTTCGTTTGTTACGTTTCAATTATTGGTTAATTTTATAGCTGCAAATCAAATTCAAATGCTGCTTAAATTTAAGACTTATTATTTATTATAAGAGTTTTCAATTTAAATTTAAATTTATTTCTAATCACACGAAAACAAAAACAACCAACACGAAAACATTACAACAAACGCAATCGAAACCCGCAGATTTGGCAGTGCGGCGGCATTTTAGAAATAATACCCTGCTCCCATGTGGGTCACGTGTTCCGTGACAAATCGCCGTACACCTTCCCCGGCGGCGTGGCCAAAATTGTGCTGCACAATGCGGCCCGAGTGGCCGAAGTTTGGCTGGACGAGTGGCGTGATTTCTATTATTCGATGAGCACAGGTTCGCAAAAAAAAAACAAACAAACAAAAAACCACCAACAATCAAAATCAATCAACAAACCAAACAGTCAAATAACATGATTCCAACCACAAGTCGATTTTAAATTGCGTGCATCTCTAACTTCTAACCTTAAGAATTACTCGTTACCTCCTAATCGTAATTGGCTTTAATTCGCTAACAGAAAAACACACCCCAACAAAAACAAAGGTTCCCACTAACACTAACACCTCACATATTAAATCCAGCTGATATGTTTTTGAGCATACAACTAACCAATCTATAGCTACTATATAACTGTAAACCGAAAGTTCCTATTTATAAATAACTTGGCTATCCTTAAAAGAGTATGTCGTGTACATCAGAGAGAGCGCTCCTGAAATCCACGATGATGATGGACTTCCTTTCTTATAACTCACACGCACTGGCATTTCCTTAATGTATTAGTACGTTTCCCTTATTTATAATTTCTGTGATCGAAATTATTCTCAATGTTCCTTCGAATTCTCCTCAGTTTCTCAGTACTTTTTCATGCTCATGCTCATTACAGATCGATCAATCAATCAATCAGCTAACTACGAAATAATACTAAACACTACTTAGGCCTAGGTATTAACGTATCCAGTTATAATCCAGTTGTTATCCAGTAATAACGTGTTAAAATCCTAAGCTAAACATTACTTACATACATTTAACTTGTTGCTTATTAATTATGATTTAAGTATCTGACCGATTGGTGGCTAATTATTATATTAAGTTTATTTTATTATTTATTTATTAAGTTGTAACTAATACTTAATATTCTGTTGACATTTTTTTATGGGTTTCTTAAACAACGTTTTGTGTTCATGGTTGTCTTGAGGGTTTGGGTGTGGCTCGAAAGATTATGAAGAACTCTCACTTGTTAAGTGTTTCATTCGGATATTTTCGATATTTGAAACTCCGTGCAAGATTCTTTTTGAAATTAATAATATCCTAAGGAGCTTAATAAACTCCTAGTTTTGTATTTACCATCAATTGAAGTGGCTATAAAATTCAAACAATTCAAAGATGTACCCCGTCCTAGCTTTTAAATCAAATAATGTACTTGAGATTTTCAAAAGTAAATATCAATAGCCCCTTTCCTTTATCCTCTATCCCGATTAATTCCTCAAGACATGGTTTGGCACCGTACTTCAAAATCTAAGCTCAAAACCAGAAACTTGCTATAAAAGACTAAAAGAGCACATACTTGTGCATTCCTATCTTTAAGGACTGAGGCCAAAAAATACGTCCTACAGCTATAAGCTTGTTTAAAAAACACTTTCTATATCAACAGCTCTTTCTATATATATATATTATATATCTTGTGTATATCTTTCTCGTCCATTTTTTGCCTTCTCTCCACTCCACTTGATTGTTGAATATAACAACCACATAAACACTCTCAAAAAAACCCCACTGAAAATCCGAAAACCGAAATATGAATTATGCAACTCGAATCCCAGGTGTGGATGTGCGGCGGCGTGCTCGAGATCGCGCCCTGCTCCCGTGTGGGTCACGTCTTTCGCAAGTCTACGCCGTACACATTCCCCGGCGGCACTACGGAGATTGTCAATCACAATAATGCCCGTCTGGTTGAGGTTTGGCTGGACGACTGGAAAGAGTTCTACTACAGCTTTTACCCAGGTTAACAAACTACAAACAAAACAAACAAAAATCCCCGAAATGCAAAAACCAACAAAACAAAACAACAAACAGAATGCTTCCCTCACTTTCTTCTATCATATTCTCACGTTCTATCTCTCTAATTTCTATTTTGTCTGTCCTTAAATAGTGTGTTTTGTTCAGTAAATATCTCTCTCTCTCTGCATACTCTACAATAATAATATTAACTACAGCAAGCAGCAGCACGCCCTGCGTTATGCAATGTCTATATACCACACGTATAAATATTTTATCAATATTTATGATTTATGGCATGGCCGTGACCGACAAAATCCAATCCACCAGACAACAAATATACAAAAAATAGCAATCCACCGATCGATCAACTGAATCCAACCACGAAATATTTGATTTCTTCACCCTTTATACATTTAATTTGCAAAAAATATGTTTTTGTTTTATTGGTTCCCTCTCCTCCATTTCGTTTTGTCTGTCTTTTATTTGTATTATTTTCCAGTTGCGTTTTGGTCTTGTTTTTGTTCGGCGTCCCGCCCCATTAATGCACCCGCCGACCCTTGTCTTTGTCCTTGTAGCGTCCCCATTTTACATAAAACACCAGAGATATTATGAAAAACGCTAGAGTTTTCAAATCTCTTTAAAATATTGTCGAAAAAGATGCTACAAAATGTTAGACTGTAATAAAAAAGATAACATTTTAAAGCGAACTTTAAGACACATTTTTAAGCGATTTCAAAGCTCTAGTTATTTTTATTCTTCTCTATATATTTTTGGAAAATAATAATCCTAATAAGGTTTGCAATTAAATATTTGATAATATTAAAGGGAATGGCTCTTACAAACTTATTTAAAAATTTAACACTAATTTGTTGTATTTGGTAATGGATTTTCTTCTTCATTTTTACATTAACCGCCTATCAGGGGTAGAGCTATAAAAAAATCTAAAATGTTCCTTTATTTTGACAGCTCTAATCAGGGGTGTCACAGAAATCGCTAAAGATTTAAAGACATTTCAAAAGCATTGTTTTTTCTAGGGCTTAACATTTTTAAGCATACTTTTACTTTATTTTAAATTAATTTTAAACATCTAGAGATTTTAAATTCCTAGCGATTTCTCTGATTTCCCTGCGTGCCTATATATAATATGTGTATTTATGTTATATGTCTTGTAAATAATATAATTGGCTTAGCTTTTAGACAAAATATTTGAAAAGTGCTTGTAGTAGTCATTGAGAATGTATTGCATGTGTTATGTTATGTACTAACTGTATTTAATATATTAATAACTTTCATCACATGCACCAAGACTTTTGTATTTATATTTGATCATCAAAGCATTTCAAACTTGCCTTTCTAACACACCCACACACACACAAAACACTCACTAGCACATAAATGTTTTATTCAATTAGTTTTGAATATTCTTTACTTATCTCCCTTTATTTTTTTTTTTGTACCCATCCCCTGCTGTTGTCGGCACAACCTAAGGTGCTCGCAAAGCTTCGGCTGGCGATGTTAGCGATCGCAAGGCTCTGCGCGATCGGCTCAAGTGCAAGAGCTTCCGTTGGTATTTGGAGAACGTTTATCCCGAAAGCTTAATGCCATTGGACTATTACTATTTGGGAGAGGTAAGTTTGGATATTGCATTAAAAATAGAGCCCTTACTTATGTTTATTCCTAATAGATACGCAATGCGGAAACGGAAACCTGCCTGGACACGATGGGCCGGAAGTACAACGAGAAGGTCGGCATTAGCTATTGCCATGGCTTGGGTGGCAACCAGGTGTTTGCCTACACCAAGAGACAGCAGATCATGTCCGATGATCTGTGCCTGGACGCATCCAGCTCCAACGGTCCCGTCAACATGGTTCGTTGCCACAACATGGGCGGCAATCAGGAGTGGGTCTACGATGCGGAGGTGAGTCGCTGTCTGTGACTTTAAAGAAAAACAATAACTCTGGTTTATTTCTGCAGGAGAAGTGGATACGCCACACGAATACCGGGCAGTGTTTACAGCGAGCCACGAGGGACGATGCCAATACACCGCTGCTGCGTCCTTGCAGCTACGGCAAGGGCCAGCAGTGGCTGATGGAGTCCAAGTTTAAGTGGCAGGCTCACTAGCTGAATGGCACCGATGACTACAACTAAACTAAAACGGATCCTACTAACTATATACATACTGAGAACTTCCAATTTTGTGTTTAGACCATGATGTTAGCTCTTGTTTTTTGACATTTAATTAGCCTTTTAGTTCTCCCCTATCTATCTCCTATTTCTCTGTGTGCGTGAATGTGTTTGCTGCCGGAGATTCAACTCCTTCGGTGGTAGGATGTCTTCCCAAAAAAAAAAATAGTGAGTGTGCTTGTGAGATATATATCCTAAGTACATGGTGGGCATGTACATGTATGTGTTTATATAGGCAGGCAGTTGTACGATTTATCTAGGTATATATATATATAAATATATGTATTTGTAATGTAATTTACATTTAGCTTTGAGACCAAGTACCAATAAATTGGCATTTAACTGACATTTTGTGCTTCGCAGAATATAATTTTGAAAACCCAGCAAACGAGCAGGCCAAGCAATTGCCACAAGTGTGTCATAGAAAGAGCATCTAAGCTACTGACGAAGAAAACCCCCAACCGCAGCACACCACATTCCTAGCTAGATTTTGTTTCGTATTTAAGTCGCTTAATGGGTTGTTCCTCCCCCACTTTAGGCTATTCAAATATATGAAAAAATTGTGTTGCTTTGTACCAAAACGATGCGCTCCTCATATCACTAAAGAAAAACTACACGAAAATGCTTCTAAACCATAATCATTATACACAAAAGATACAAGAAAAACAAAATATGAAAAAAATCTCTAAAAATTGCACGCATATCATAAATACAGTGTAAAAATATTTTAAAAATACATCTGAGAAGGGAATAATAACAAGAGAATTGTATATACCATTATTGTAGCTATTAAAAATATACATTTAAATAAAATATTTATGTGTAGTATATGATATACATATATATATATATATATATATATGCGAAGCAAGCAAAAAACTGTACTATAAATTGCATTTAGCTTTAAGTTTACCCTTAGGTTCTAAATTAAATTTAGATTTAGTCAAGGTTTTTCATTAACAACAACAAGAAACAATAGCTCTCGACTAAATATTGCTCAAAATCGAAGAACTCTACTCCCTCAGCTATTGTGTAAATATTTCGAAAATGATTCCAATCAAAAGTATGAAGTGTAAACCTGACTTCGAACGGAATTCCGCACAGACAGACCCTAGGACACAGGCCAAGTAAAGTTTTTAGCAAAATTTATTTTTTAAAAAGAAATCAACCCATAGCTATAAAGAAACGATATATACATATGGAAAAAGCAACTATTTTTAACTGGTGACGGTGCAATTTTTAATTAACATTAAACATGTCGTGAAACAGGAAATATGAACCCTACATCAAGCAGGACAAGGCCTCCTTTTCCGATGATAACAATCCTATAACTAGTGTGTGTGTTTAACCACTAAATAAGGCATACCCCCATATACAACATTATAGCTGCCTACACATACGTTTTAAATTGTTGATTTAAATGTTTAGCTAAATATAGGTTTCCTCCCATTTCGCAATTGTAAAACTATCTCAGACACAAACCGAATGAATAATAGGAATGATTATACAAAAAGAAAAAACTGAATGTAAGCCAACAATTTCTATGAATTTTCATTTAAATATTATTTGATTGTTTAGAGACTTTTTAAATTTTATAAATAAAAAATGAAATGACAAATTTAAGATAAATCGTTATTACAAGTGGTTTTATTGTTGGAGTTTTCAAAGGGTAAGAAATTAGCAATTAGTTTTTCAATTTAAAAAATTGTTATTTCAGACAGTTTCTCAATTTTACTGACAAATAAAGAAGCTAACTTCAAGAAGCCTAAGTTGTTTTTAATATCGCTTCGGAAAGCGTTTCTGTATTTATACGGTTAAAAAAACCATTATATTAATTAAACATTTTTTTAAAGTAAATTAATTTTTTTATCGCACATGGCTAGATCGACTAGTCGATTGATGCTGACCAAAAATATATGATTTAGAGTCGAAAATTACTGTCGCTGCGTTGCAAAAATTTGACTAAAATAATAATAATAATGGTAAAGTAATAAAACAAATTTTGAACCGATTTAAAATAATAAAAAATTCGACAAATCGTACTTTAAGTCCTTTACAGATCTTAAAACATTTCATATCGATAATATATATCGAGCTGATCATTTCTGGTTGAAACACAAAGGAATTGTCTTGTTAAGATTAATATTTACGTCAATTAATAGAAAGCCTGCATCTCACTTCGACAGATGTTTAATATACATTTAAAAATATTAATATATATTCTGGCGGTTTTACGTAAAACTGGGCAGAAGCGTTTGAAATAACACGTATCAGTATATTACAGATATACGGGTATTAAAATAAAATCGGACCAGACAAAGTATTTGGAACACCACTTGGAAATAATAATTACCAAGGTATGACAACCATAGCACCATCTAATGCATTAGGATAAGCACACGTAACATTATTTTAGTATTATTAATTTGCAACATGAAGGTTTTTACTCAAATGAAACCTTGAAATTCTAATAACTTCTGCATCGATCTCAAATTGGATCACTGTTGAGCCAAGATCTGAGCTCCAAACAGGGGACAAAAACACACACAAACAAATATCACTTTCGGTTACCGATAAAAGTAAAAACCATTTTTTATTTTCACATGACCGGCACGGCGCAAACCACAGGAAAATCGCGTTGTCAATTTAAAACTACGGGAACTAGCATAACGGAGCATTGGATTGGATCGGTCCATTGCATTGTTTACTGCTCCTTGGTTTCGCGCAGACGACGGACGGCCGAGCGCACGGAGGCGGCGGCAGTGGTAGAGTACACCCAGGCACCACCGGCGACGGTGCGCTTGCAACGCTTGCAGGACCAGATGCCCACCACGGCGCGCTTCATGGAGTCCTAGGAACAGAGGGGAAAATACGAAATTAGTAAGCGTCTCTTCAGGGGCAAACCAATGGCACTTACCTTGCCGCAGAAGGAGCAAGTGTACTTGCTGTGCTGCGTGATTTCCATCTTCTTGACCATCTTACGGAGCGAGGCACCATAACGGGTACCATACTTGCCGACGATTCCAACCTTCTTGGTGCGCTTGGCCTGCCAACGAAACGGGTAACAATTATATTACAACTTGCAATTCAATTTTAGAATGCTTGGTGTCCTTGTAAACAAGAAATTCCCCCGTCCACTTGTGGTTAATAATCCAACAAAGACTTCTGCGTCGATATTTGAGCATATTCACAGCGGATTCCACCGAAATTCACAAATTATTTTTACCATTTTTCTGTTGTGTTGTTGATTTGTCAAAAATCTCAACCGGAAAGAGCCGTGTTGACAGTGTGACCCTGCGGCCCCAAAAATTTATTTTTTATACCATTGTCACGATTGCAAAAATACCGGAAATATACTATTATTTATATTTTGTATAAAACTATTTATAAACAAAATTATTATATTGAATAAAATAAAAAAATAATTAATGAATGTTAATTTTCTAATTGTTTACAGAGATATCCCGCTGGGAGATATAATCCCTAGGTGCGTACCTATATCATCATTATAAGGTAATATCAATTAATTTTTCTTCTACATAGAAGCCGTACGCTACAAAAGACTTATACTATTTAACTTTTAATTTATTTATATTAATTTGCTAGTAATTACTCTTTTTATAGTATTTAGTATTTTTGTACATATATCTTTTATTCTGGGCTTTTTGCATGTTTTTGATCCCTGAAAAACCGTGATCAAAAAACGTGAAGTGATTATCCCGATATGATGGTTTTCTTTAACGGTCGCGACCTGGTCACATTTCTCACAAAAACAAAAACGGCGACTATTTCTGCGCTTAAATTAACTCGCTTCGCGTCAATCCGCGTCGCCATGCACAGCCGCAGTCTGCTGCCGGATCCGGCTGTCTACCAGCCGGACACGCTGGACCTAAACACGGACACTCAAGCGGCGGACTATTGGTTCAACTGCTTTCGGGACATGGTGGAGAAGTTTGCCAAGGTGGCTGCCAAATCGCAGCCCGAGGATCACACGGCCCTGCAGCGGGCAGAGCAGTTCCAGGCAGCCTACCTTCAACAGCTGGAGGAGCACAGGCGCAACGTACCTAAAAACAGTGGAAAGGTGGTCCTGGGCACCAGCGAGCTGCTCCAACTCAATGAGACAATGCTGCGACGATTCGGATTCCCGGACCCCTGGCTTAGCCAAAAGAAACTGGAGAACGCCTCGGCCGTGGCTCGGCTCAAGCAGCGGTTGCAGGAGCTGGATGCTCTAGAAGATGAGGGCGCCAGGTGGACGGAACTGGTGCGCGGGGTGCTGGCCGGAAACATGTTCGACTGGGGCGCCCAGGCCATATCAAATATCCTCGAGCAGGACAGCAATTTCGGCCTGCATTCGGCATTGGACCGCATCGAGAAGCGTCCCTGGCTGCTGGACAACCTGGACAACTGGCTGAACCGCCTCAAGGGCCAGCCACACAAGTGCGCCGTGGTCTTTGTGGACAACAGTGGAGTGGATGTGGTTCTGGGCGTACTGCCCTTCGTCAGAGGACTCCTCAAGAGGGGCACCAAGGTGCTACTCTGCGCCAATAGTGAACCTGCGCTGAACGATGTCACCAGCCAGGAATTGAAATCACTGCTGGACGAATGTTCGCGGGAGTGCGAAGTCTTGGCCCATGCCTGGACGGAGGGACAGCTCCAGGTCTACGCCAATGGTCAGAAGGGACCCTGCCTGGACATGCGCACGCTGCCGCAGGAGCTGTGCGACGCCATCGCTGCCAATGGGACTGATCTGCTCGTGATCGAGGGCATGGGTCGGGCTCTGCACACGAACCTGAATGCCCGTTTCGGATGCGAGACCCTCAAGCTGGCCGTGATCAAGAACAGGTGGCTGGCCAAGTACCTGGGCGGCGAGGCTATGTTTGCCGTCATCTGCAAGTTCGAGCCGGCAGCGCCCAGCTAGTCCAGGACCAATCTGCTGCTGCTCACCCATTGTTATCCCAAAATATCCCTTGTTGACAAGAAACCCAAGGAAGATGATTGCAAGCGAGGACTGTTATTAATTTCGAAATTATTGTTATAACCCCTAACCCATACCCAGAACCTATATATAACCAAATCCCTTAGATCTACCGATGAGATTCATAAGCTTCGTGCATGTGTACTGTGTATAAATCATATATTGCAAATGCTTTCGTGGTCACCTCACCCATATAACTGCTACACTTTTAATAATTAGAAACACAGAAATATATAATAACAAAGCCTTTTGTTTATCGTGGCGGCGGTTTTATTATCGGTCACGGTTATATAGACCGCTATTTTGATAAGCGCCGCCCCAAATGGAATGGGGAACGGGGATTACGCGCTGATAACGAGCAACTCTACTGACATTTCATCAGGCGTCGTCGGCTTAGACATAATACTTTCCACCATAAAACTTGGATAATGTCTGTGTTTGCATTTACATACGCTCTGTCTAGTTTTTTGTGGCTTCGCATCCATCCCGTGCGTGCCAATTCTTGCGGTTGGCGGCTATCTAACTTATCGCTCAATTTGTGCTCAAAATAAACGAAATAATAAGAAAAACAACACAGAAAGACAGTCACCATAATAACTGGTTGATAAGCGGCTAAGCAGATAAGATCACCAACAATGCCAAGACCAGGAAACCAACCGGTTGTTGGTTGGCCAAAATTATGAATGAATTTAAATTGAATTCGGAAGTATTAAGTCATTAAAATGTTTGGTTTATTAAACTATTGCAGGGTATTCCATTTTTTGTCATAACGCACTGAAAGAGTTTTTTTCGACCCTATAAATGATATAATTAATTACCATAAGCAGCCAAGACGATCTAGCCATGTTCGGAGGAAACAAATTTTACCCATTTTTGCAAAATTGCTTAAACTATTATTATTTTTGTTAACTGTAAATATGAACAAAAAATTTAATTTTTACATGTTGATTCCAATGTGCTGATTTCTTAACATAATCAAAAGAAGCACAGAACGCTTTTCAAATTTGGTTAGCTATAATATTTGAGAAACTTTCATTTGTCCAAAAAATTATCATATTAAGGGCTCTTAGCCCTTATTTTGATCTTGGTGCGGTATGTCAAGTCAAACAAGCGAGTTATTGCCAAAAGTCATCTATAGATTTATTTCCAAACAAATTTTTATCAAGAAAATAATTCAAATGATTTACAACACACTAGATGGCTTTAGCAGGAACTAAACATGGATTTCTGCGTGTTATTCTCATCGCCCCTCGGTGCCATTAAGTGCTGGGCATCGGTGCTACATTGTTACAATATTTAAATAAATTCCAAAAATTCAATTGCTCTAAAAGTTTTTGTTTACATTTTTTTAGAAAGGCCAGAGGCGGTCAAGTTTAAAATACTATAGAACAAACGCTTGTCTTTTTAGGTATATTTTCATAGCTGTGTCCACACTTAACCAACTCGAAACATGTTTACGTTCCAATGCAAAAGAAAGCGGTGCCCCAACAAAAATTCAAATTTCTCCCCCTTTCCCATATGCGAAAATGGTGAAAGCTATCAGGGAACGTTCACAGGACTCTCGGTGGAGATACGAGATCCGGTTCAAGCTCAATCTCTGTATGACAATGGTTGTTTTGGCAAGGGAAGCAAGTCGCGGGGTGGACCGGCGTCTGGAGACGCTGACGAAACGTTGCTCTTAGGACTTGAGGAGTCCTGTTTTCTGGCCTTCTATTTGGAAGTTTTAAGCATTAAAAACCACTCCGGCTGCTCAATGGATTTTCAAGCATTTTTGCTAGCAGCAAAGGAGCTAAACGACCCCTTTGTGGAGAACTTGGCCTGCTATTTGTATTTAAAATCAAAAAACTGGGTAATAAAGAGCGGCATCAAGTTTGGCGGAGACTTTTGTAAGTTTATCGTTATTACAATACAATTATTACAATAGCCCATATTTGGCACCTTTTCTAGTGATCTACAAGCAGAGCCCTCGCTCATACCATGCAAGCTTTCTGGTGATTGTTCAAACATCCATCGATGTGGATTACTATCAATCAAAGAACCTAAAAGGAGTCCAACGTGTGGCAGAAACTTCCGACAAGGATGTGCTTCTCCTAAGAGTAGCTCAGGCCGACGATGTATCTAAACTAGAGCACCTTCAGGAAATCACTGTCACAGAAACAATTGTGCGTCGATTCAATTACTCAACTTTTGTACAAAGTAAACAACAACAATAAGGAACTATTTTAAGGACTTTACTACAACTTCTCAAGGCGGTGCTTCTTGGGTATGCCTGTGCTGCGGTAATCGGCCCTCTCCTGCAGATATATCTTCTTGCACTCCTCCTTGAAGGCTTCGTTTTGGTACCACCCGGTCAGGCATTCCTTCAGGGCGGCGTTTTGCTTTCGACAGGTGGCCACCATCAGGATGCTGCTGGCCTTGCAGCAATCCTGGAAGTCGGCCACTTCCTTAGAGCAGAACTCTGTCTTCGCCCGATCTCGCATGATCTTGGGTATCAGAACCTCCCGTTCCACCTTGCGCAACGATGTGTCGTTGGGATCGCCTGCAAGGAGGGAGGTGTAGTGTTAGGCTAACTAGACTCAACTTTGGCCAGGAGTACTCACCAAGTCCATGTGGATTTTTGGGATCTATTGCCGGTTGTTGTTCCAAGCTCATGTCTTAAAATTATATTTATTTTGTAAAATCCTAGGGCTACTGTTAGTGTGACTGCATGCGGTATATTTTGGAAATCCAAGATGAAAAAATACTAAGTGCAAACATTACAATTGGAATCAAGCACAAAGTTTTGCTAGCGAAAAATTTAGGTTCTTGCATCCAAAAATTATGCTAATAACTTTTTGTTTGAATTTACCTAGTTTTGCTGAATCTCCTGTTAAAAAATATAAGATGTTTATCGTACCAAGGTTACCAAAATCAGGCGCGTTTTATTAAAAAGTGTTGTGCATTTAGAATGCTCAAGAACGTAACTAAGCAGATGCATTATATTCGGCCAGACTCTTGGCACTGATTGGCTCCAGGTACCGCACACCATCCTTATCCACCACGGCAACATTGAAGTTCTTCAGGTTGACGACCAAGCGCTTTTGGATCTCCACGATGCACTTCTTGAACACATCGTAGGCCTCCTCCTGGGTGATGTTGGGGTGCCAGTAGCGATCGTAGATGCTGGATGCAAAGATCGCACCATAGCCATGACCGGCGTAATTGAGGGACTTTGCGTTGGCCAAGTAATCGATGAAGGCGAGCTCAGGTCCATCGGCGGGATCGTAGCTGAATGAGAAAAACGTTAAAATTGACGTACGATGACGGCAAAACAGGATACTTACCCGGCCACAAACATGAAGACCTGGTAGGGCGTACGGCTGCGAAGATATTCGGCCAGATTCTTCCGCGTGAAATGCGCCGCTGCACGAGGGCTCAAATCGTATCCGTTGCGCATCTTGTAGAGGGCAATATTCTTGGAAATGAACTCGGTAAACTGCTCCGTGTCGCCAGACTCGCCAGTGGTCGAAATAATCAAGTTATCCGACACCTTGTGGATTTTGTTCTCGTCTGTGAAGTATCACACATAATGCCAAAGTTAGACCTGGAACCGCCATTGTATGTGAGTCCGACTGCTTACCCTCCTTCATCACGATAATGGAGCGGGCGTGGGTGGTGTCCGCCGCCAGCATAACGAAGTCAGGACCCTTAATACCCAGGAGCGTTTCCATGTTGCTATTAAATGTATACTTTCTGGACTACCGAAAAATTCAAGTTGTTTCCAAATTGCCGATTGCGATGACAAGCAATTGTTAGGTGGAGTGTGGCTGGCTGCTGGTAAAGGAGAAATACTTAAAAGATTAAATACCAAAATAATTGTAGTGTGGCCAGAGAATCAATAGTGTTATCAGTGATCCGAATTTCACAAGTTAATTTATTAAACAATTAATAACAATTACAAGAAATGGAGGCACCTCCTGAGCACTGTCCCGGCGTTGAAAGCGAGCAGGCAGGCAAAGTGAGCGCCTGCGCTGGCTGCCCCAATCAGAGCATCTGCAGCGATCCCAGCAAGAAACTCGAAGATCCCGGCAAGGCTTTGGTGGCCGAAGCTCTCAAGGATGTGAAAAACAAGCTGCTGATTCTCTCCGGGAAGGGGGGCGTGGGCAAAAGCACGGTTACTAGTTTGCTGACACGCTACCTGGCCAGGAGTTGCCCGGATAGCAATTTCGGCGTCCTGGACGTCGATATCTGTGGTCCATCGCAGCCCCGGATACTGGGCGCTTTGGGAGAGAACGTTCATCAATCTGGATCCGGTTGGTCGCCTGTTGGCATTGATGACAACGTCTGCCTTATGTCCATCGGATTCTTGCTGGGCTCCGTCGACGATGCCATAATTTGGCGGGGACCGAAGAAAAACGGCATGATTCGGCAGTTCCTGAGCGAGGTTGACTGGGGAAACCTGGATCTTTTGCTGTTGGACACACCGCCGGGCACCTCGGACGAGCATCTTTCTGTCATTTCGTACATGAGAGACGACAATCAGCCGGGGTCCATGCGTGCTATTCTCGTGACGACGCCGCAGGAGGTGGCTCTGCTGGATGTCCGTAAAGAGATAAACTTTTGCAAGAAGCAAAAGATTCCCATTGTCGGCGTGATTGAGAACATGAGCAGCTTCCGCTGTGGAAATTGTGGCAATAGCTCGGAAATCTTTCCGGCCAAGACAGGCGGAGCGGCTGCCATGTGCGCCGAGATGGGAGTGCCACTGCTGGGTTCCTTGCCCCTGGATCCCCAAATAGCGAAAGCCTGTGATTCTGGCGAGGATATAACGGCCATTAAAAACAATACAACGGAGGCCTTGGAAGGAATTTGCTCCAAGATTATGTCTAGCTTTATGTCTTAGTATCGAAAATAAACTAAAAATTAATTCCTTTGTATAAATGATGGGAGTTTAATGAATTTAATGATATTAGATACAAAAATATTTAATTTGATCGGTGTTAACTACAAATAGAATAATACACTGTAAGCTTGGCCTTGTCTTAAAATTAAGTATTAATCGTAGGCGGCGAGTTGGGAGAAGGGTTTTGCAGAGATATATTCGGTGTTGCGCTTGTCTGGGCATTCGCCTCGATGGTGGTGCTCTCCATGGGCGGTGCGAATGTCGTGTCTCTGCCCTGCAGTATCTGGTCCTGCGATGGTCGTGGTGGTGCTTGCGATTCGTTTATTGCCGTGCCTCTCGTGGGCGGTGCTAATGTCGTGTCTTTGTCCTGCAGAATTTGGTCCTGCGATGGTCGTGGTGGTGCTTGCGTATCTCTTATTGCCGTGCTTTCCATGGGCGGGGCAAAGGTGGTCTCCCTACCGGCAGTCTGCTGGGGCAACTGCGACGGTTGACTCTCTGGCAGGTGGCTCTCATCGTTCTCGGGCATCATGATCGTGTCCTGCGCATTAGTGCCACCAAGCATCCTTGACTGATGGGTGCCGCTGGGCAGCTGCGGTGGATGATTTAGCAGCGTGCAGGAATCGGTGCAGTCGTTCACCTTGTAGATGCCAACGAGATAGTTGGCCAACTCGAACATGTTCACACGCAGCGATACAATAATGAACTGGGCGTTCTTGGTACGCTCCTAAAATTAATTTAAATGTATTTATAATCTGAGGAAAGGATTATTCTTTCGATTCACTCACCTTGATGTAGTGGCCCACGATAGATACGTTCTTAAAGTCCAGCGCCGCATCGATTTCATCCATAAAGTACAGCGGCGAAGGCTTATAATAATGAAGGGCAAACACAAGGGCTAGGGATGACAGGGTCTTCTCGCCGCCAGAGAGATTCGAGATGTATTTCCAGCTCTTTTTGGGCGGCCGCACTGTGAAGTTGACGCCCTCGGTGAACGGATCCATAGAGTCGACCAGCTCCAGCTCGGCGTCGCCGCCCAGTGTGATCATTTGGTACATTTCCTTGAGCTTCCTTGTGATGATGCTGAATCCATCCATGAACTCCTTGTAACGACGCTTGCGCACCTCCTCGTACTTGTCGCGCATCTCGTTTCGCTTTGAGGTGATATCTTCTAGGACGCGCACACGTTCCAGGTAAATGTTGCGCTTCTCGTTAAAATCTTTGATGCAGCCCAGGTTGGGCTTCTTCCTCAGCTCTTCCAAGAGTTTGGTATGCTCAAATTCCTTTTGATCGAGGTCGACCGCCTCGAGTTCTTCTTCTGTGTATTCTTTAAGCGGCTCTTGGGGTTCCGTTTCGCCCGGTATCTCGTTCAGCTTTAGCGGCTTTAGCTTGGCCTGCAATATGGGAATATCGGCCTTCACAGCATTAAGTTTACCGGTCGCTGCCTGTAGCTTGTTGCCCAGTTCGATACGCTCGATATTGAGTTTGCTTTCCTGATTTGTCAACTCATCGATTTGCTTTTTGATGTCAGACGATTGGGATTTGGCGCTGCCGATGGCTTCTTCCGCCTCCTTTAGTTCTTTTTCCAGCTCCTCCTCCTTCTCTTGGCATTTCTTGCGCTCCTCGTTCATCGATGTTAGTTTCTCTTCAGCCGCTTTGATGTTCTCTCGAAGATTATCATTGTTTTCCGATATCTTCTTGATGTTTCGATCAGCCGTCGCCAGGGCGACATTCATTGAGCGCACATTGGCGGCTAGCTTCTCCATTTGGTTCCCCACCTTTTTGATTTTTGCCTCAACGGGCTTGACGTTGTCATTTCGTAGGGCATCGTATTGGGCCTGGATCTCATCGATTTGGCTGGAGACAGCCTGCTCAGCGAACTGTGCCTGTTCAAGCTCCTGTTTGGCCCCATCGATCTGCTCCTCTCGCTCCTTGACGGCCCCCTCATCGGTGGTCTTTTTAAGCATCCGCTGACGCTGTGCCTCACACTGCTTTAAGTTACTGGACATCTGCTGCTCCAAGGAGGTAATGCTCACCGCCAGCCGCTTGGACTCTGCCTCGTCACGCTGGTGATTCATCTTCAGAGTGTGAACCTCTCGTTCCAATCGGCCCTGCTGCTCCTGGCAGTAGTTAATCCGCGTCTGCAGTTCCTCCGCCTGCACCTGCATGTCTTCCAGCGCCTTCTGCGATATCAGTGAGCTGTCCGCCGATTCCACCGTCTTAGTGCGCACCTGGGTCCCCATTTTTCCACGAATCGGGCGATTTCCACCACCGGACATGGTGCCCGTCGTCTCGATCATTTCACCGCGCAGAGTTACGACACGGTACCGAGTCCTGCCGTAAGCTATACGAGTGCCTTGCTCCAAATCGTCACTCACCAGCGTATTCCTTAGAGCGAAATAGAAGGCGGTCCTCACACGATCGTCTTCGACCTGGACAAGATCATACAATCTAGCCACGTTCTCGGGCCTAAAAACGAACAAATTATGTTCAGAAAACCAGTTGAAGGTGTGGATTTGTTTTAAAAAAACCTACGTATTAATTCTAGAGTTGGCATCGCGACGAAGGTGCTCAACCTTGTCCAGTGTGATAAAGGTGGCTCTGCCCACGTTGTACTTTTTCAGGGCAGCAATTGCAGCCGCTGCAGTGTCATAGTTGTCGGTAACAATGTTGTCCAAGCGCCCACAAGCGGTGGAAATGGCTATGTCGTATTTGGCATCGATGCCACCCAAGTTGCCAAGGCGCCCCATAATGCCAGGGATATTTCCCTCCATCTTTTGTCGCATGAGAAAGTCGAGGACTTTGTCGTTGGAACGCTGAGCCTGCATGTTGCTCGATCTTTCATTGATCTGGAAGTAGAAGGAATTATGGTAAATTATACTCTCTTAATTCACCTAAAACACCTTACCTCTGTGCGCAGTTTGTTGCATTGTATGGTCAAATTTCGCTCTTCATGCACCATTTTTTCAACCTCTGCTGTCTTTGTGGCTATTTCCGTTTGCATGCGTGGAATGCTCTCCTTCAGCTCATCTACCCTTGTCAGCTTCTCCTCGAGACTCTTCTGCGACTGCTCGTACGAGTCCTTTAGGGATTGATATTTTCTAGTCTCGGTAGTCTCTGCCTGCTTGAGGATTTTTAGCTGGGACTCGAATACCTGCAGCTCCGCCTTGGCCGCGTTTACTTTCTCTTTAAGGCCGACCAACTCGTCACTGAGCTTAAGTCGTTTTTCGGTCAGGGGCTCTGACTTTTCCTTCAGCATGGTCAGCTGTTTCTCCAACTCTTCACTCAGCGTTCCCTTCTCCTTCTCCAGACGCTCTAGCTTCTTATTGCAATCCTCAATCTCGCGTTGATTCTTCTCAGGCAGCTTGTGCAGATCCTCCAGTTCCTTTTCGTTCTTCTCGATCTGCGCCTTGTCCTTTTTCCGCTGCTTGTTGGTGTTCTCCATGGTGCTCTGAATTTCGGTGTGGGCCCTCTCGGCAGTCACCAGTTTTTTCTTGATCTGCTCGCGCTTCTTAACCAGGGATTCATAGGCCCTAAAATAATTGGTACATTATATATTAGATATTATGACTGTAGACTGCTTATGTTAAGCCTTACTCAATCTCCTTCCTGATGACATTCTCCTTTTCGGCCCGGTCTTTTTTCAAGGCTTCGATGTTAGCGTCATGGGCTTTCAGCGCCTCATCGCAGGACTGGTGCTGCTTCGTGTACTGGTCCAGCGTTGTCTTCTTTATGCTGATTTGCTTTTGAATGATACACGAGTTGACGCGCACCTCCTCGTTCTCCTTTTTAAGGTAATCGACGGCCTCATTGTACGGCTGCTCGAGATCCTTCATCTCGCGCTCAGCCAGCTTGCAGCGATTGTGCTTTTCTGTGCGGTCATCCGTGAGCTGATCCACCCTTTGGTTGATCTGTTGCAGCGGACGGATATAGCGCTGGGTACCGACAATGTCCTCAAGGTACTCCAGCATACCGGTTTCGTTCTCCGTCTGTCCCTTCGGCTTCATCATGGCAATGGACTCGACCTCGCCCTGAAGGATCAAGAATCGGTTGTGCTCTAGATCTACGTGGTGCTTCTTTAGCAGCTTAGCCACATCCCTCAGCTGGGCACGCTTATCGTTGATCTGATAATAGGAGGAGCTATCAGACATGGCGGTACGTTCGATAATGATGGCGGAGTCCGGGACAGGCTCGCACGATCCGTCGCCCTTGTCCACGATCTGCTCGAAGTGCACAGCCACTGAGCAACTTCGCAAATTGGGAAACCGCGAGGACGAATGAATCAGGGTGGAAACCTTCTTGCAGCGAATGCGATTCGCCCGGCAGCCGAACACGAACATCATGGAGTCGATGACGTTACTCTTGCCACTTCCATTGGGTCCAATGATGGCGGTGAAGCTCTGGTGGAACGGTCCCAGCTCCACTTCCCCAGCATAGCTCTTGAAGTTTCGATTCACAATCTTCTTAATGATTAACCGCGGACCGGTGCTCTCCATGGAGCAGTGCGGCGGTATCGGAGGCGGGATATAAATATCGCCGATGCGGGTTCCACCCTCCTCGTCGTCAAAAATAAGTGCATCATCCAGGGCGTCTATGTCCGCGTCTTCAGATTCCTTTTGTTGCTGGGCTTTCAGGTGCTGCTGGACCGTAAGCTGGGGCACACGGAACTGGCCACTTTGGCGTCCGCCGCCGGAGCCCTTGGGCGTGCCCATGCTCGCACGACCCCTCTGCATAATGCTATTTGCTCAGAGTAACACGAATAAACGTTCAATCCTTTAAAATTTTGCTTAACATTCAGGCGCCAACCAAAAGGGGACGCTATGTAGCGCTGCATCGATATATCGATATGCGGCACATCGGTATTCTCATCCACATCTGCTGGTCACACTAAAATCGATCAGAAATCGCACTTGAATTTGGCGTTGCCTCACTACCCGAAAAAAATCATTTTTTTTCTGCTTTCCTGCTGTTAAAAGACCTTAATATGGCTAAGACTTTTGAGCGGCATGCCGAAAGTTTACTTTTACTTGACTATTGTTCTAAAAATCCTTAGGGTTATAAAAAGCCGATACCCCAGTCTTATTAACGACATACATTTCGCAAAGAAGGGTGGCAACGCTTTAGAGTGTGCCGTTAATTTTAAAAATTAAGTTCAAATATGATCATTACCAGAATGATCGTTGAAATAAAATAATGTGTTAGGGGACATGTTCTAAGATAAAGTAACGAAATTGCTAGGGATTTTTTGTAATATAATGTAAGTAAGCACTGCAGATAAAAGATATCTACCACTCGCTTCGCTCGCCTCCCCTCTTTCTTTCTGCCTTACGCATGTTGAATGCTGATCATATTCCATATTTCATATTCATAATTTTTCAGCTCGGCAGAAAACTATTCGATATAATATAAAGATAATATCGAACATAAATTTTCCTTTTCCTTTTGTTTTTATATAATTAATTTTGGAAACCGTTTAATTCCAAAATAAATTACTAAGCAATCTAATGTTCAATGCTGTATTGCTCTCTTTTATAAAATATTGCACCCACTGCGAAAAGCTTTCTCTTGGAAGAGAAATGCCCAAATATATAATGCCTCTGCTGCATCTCGCAAGACCGCAGTCACAATTCGACTTTGGCTCTGTGCGGTTGCGGTTACGGTGTTCCGATCGCGTATTTTCCGACGAGACGCAAACGCAGACTTAGTTTTTCCACAAAGCACACAAAAAATATATATAAACGGTGTGTGGAACAGATACAAATATTGGACGCAAGCAAACTGGAAATCAGGCAGAAAAATGCTTTGCCCGGGGGAAAATGTTAATGTAAATGGCCAAACTGGTTTCACAGTCAAGGTCGGCGTTTCCGCCCAGCGACGACCGTTATCAGTGCAAAATTCGGTGCTTGGCGTTTCCATCCTAATGATGGTTATTATTATGTCGTCTTCGCTGGATGCCAGGCTCATTGGTAATTTCTCCACTTTTGTTTGTCACCGAACCGATCGAACACGAACCCCGAGCAGCTGGGCACAGCTGGCTCTTTTGATTGGGTGCGTGTCTTGCTTTTATTTTGGCGCATGCGCGCGCATTGGGTGTGAAAGTTGTCGATCTGTTATATAACAACTAAAACGGGGGAGCCAAGTGGGGCCAAGTCGGGCTGCGTCCACCGTTGAGCGTCCGCCGTCCCGCCTCACCTCCGAAAAAGAGTGTGTGTGAGCATTGAACCCAACCCCGGCGTGACAGTTGCTGAAATTTTCCTGACCCGCCGCCTTGGCCCCAGCAGCAGCAGCGGCCAGCTTTCAAGATGATAAATTTACTTTCTAAATGCTGCAACTCCTCGATAGACACAGATACAGATCGAGATACATACAAGCATACACAGTCAGTCGGACTCTATCTGTTAGAGCCATATCTCGAGATCGCATCTTGCATTTGGCCAACAACACACGCGTAGCTTGCCCAACAACCGCCAGCCAGAGTTACGATCTGGTGCGGCACGGCACGGCTTGGCTACGGGCCATTGCTGCCGATCTATGATGCAAACGCACTCAATTTATCCGCCGCAATGTGGCACACATGGCTTGGGGCGTCCATTAAAGTGGGTGGAGCAAGGGGAGGACTCGGCAAATTGGCGATGAATTAAAGACTAGAAGGATTTCAGCATTTGGAACTTTTTATTACATTGTTTTCACATTGGGTGTTTGATTAGTTTGGAAAATAAGTTTCATGATTTCATGGTTAAAAATAATGCAAAAATTAATTTTAGTGACCTTTTCGTGACTGGACTCAAGCCCATTCATCATAAGAAGTGGAGATAATATAATAAAGACAATCTCAGATCAAATTTGGTGATTATTAAAAGGTCACCAAGCATTTATAAATTATATAAATTAAGTATATTTCCTTGAAATCTTATTTTTTTCCGGTACATTCCGCCGTTTTAATTGAAGTCAAGTGGTGGACGTGGGCATTTTCGCTCACTCCCCTGTCTTACAACGCCGCTGCCTTCAATTCGAATGCGTGATTGCTATCCAGCTAAAAAATGGAAGAAAAAATATTGCAGCAACCGGCAGTCAATGGCTAATTTTGGGTTGACGTGAGCAGTTTCTTTTTTGGGTCAACGCATTAATTAGTCTCCTTGTTAATTACACACGGCTATCTCACACCTAGTTTATGTGTGCCTGCTTTGCAGACAATGATGGAATAATCAGCAGCAACTACACCAACGCCCGTCACCGGCGCTCGACCCCCGGAGCTGCAGCCTCTGCAGCGGCGAGCTGCATGCAAGATGCACGTTTCTATCGAAATCCGAATCGGCCGGTTCACAAGATATGGACGAACAGTGAGTGCGCCAAGTATTTCCTTTGCCTGGACGGCGAGGTCTTCGAATTTAAGTGCTCCGAGGGCTTGCTGTTCGATGTTGTGCGTCAGATCTGTGACTTCAAGGCGAACGTGGACAATTGTGATGTGAGTGCTGAGACGCCGGCTCCCAAGCCGCTCTTGGAGATGGCCGACTGTGCGGATGAGTACCAGCTTGGGTGTGCGGATAGCACATGTCTGCCACAGGAGTATTTCTGCGATGGATCTGTGGACTGTCCCGATGGCTCCGATGAGGGTTGGTGCGATGTGGAGCATGATCCAAACGCAGCGGGTGCCTGTGATCCCAGAACCTGTCAGCTGCCTCACTGCTTCTGCTCGAAGGACGGCACTCAGATACCCGGAAATCTTCCATCGCAAAGCGTTCCACAGATGATTGTACTCACCTTTGATGATGCAATTAACCACGACAATTGGGAGTTGTTCTCCAAGGTTCTTTTCACCCAGAATCGGAGAAATCCGAATGGCTGTCCCATTAAAGGTACATTCTACGTCTCGCATCCATTTACCAACTATCAGTATGTGCAGAAGCTGTGGAACGACGGTCATGAGATCGCAGTCCACTCAGTTACGTAAGTTTGATCCTTCTAAGCATACTGGCATATTTATCCTTTTCATACACCTTTAGACATCGTGGCCCTGAGATGTGGTGGTCTAAGAATGCCACAATTGAAGACTGGTTCGATGAGATGGTTGGTCAGGCCAACATCATCAATAAATTTGCGGCCGTTCGCATGGAGGAAATTCGAGGAATGCGCGTTCCCTTCCTCCGCGTCGGCTGGAACCGTCAGTTTCTGATGATGAAAGAGTTTGGATTTGTTTACGACGCCTCCATGGTGGCCCCACACTCCAATCCGCCCCTATGGCCATACACCCTGGACTACAAGATGCCGCACAGCTGCACGGGTGTGAATCAAAACTGTCCCTCGAGGAGCTATCCGGGCATTTGGGAACTGGTGATGAACCAACTGGAAGCGGGTGAATACATGTGCGGAATGGTGGACAGCTGTCCACCGCATTTGAGTGGCGAGGATGTGTACAGGATGCTGACGCACAACTTTAAGAGGCACTATCTTAGCAATAGAGCACCGTTTGGGCTGTACTTTCACTCCACTTGGTTCAAGAAAATCGATTATCTAAATGCGTTTTTGGTGAGTTTTCCCATGTTACCCGAAAACCACAGTATTAACTCTAGATTGTTTGATTTAGAAATTCCTCGACGACCTGCAAAAGCTACCGGACGTGTACTTTGTAACCAATCAGCAGGCAATTCAGTGGATGCGACACCCCACACCCAGCAACCAGCTGCATCAGTTTGAGCCGTGGCACTGCCAGCCCAAGGACTTGGATCCCCATGAGCGGGTCTGCAGTTTGCCGAATGTATGCAAAGTGCGGAGTCGAGTGCTGCAGGAGGATCGATACTTTTACACGTGCATGGAGTGCCCAGCCCAGTATCCCTGGATTCGGAACGAGTTCGGATTGGACTGAGCCCAGATTGGACTTTGCAACCTAGTTTACGATAAACCTAAGTAATAATTTATATGCATTTGTCTCCGCTAAATATATATATTTAAATTTCCGATATCCATAAGCGTTTCATTCTTACTCTAAGTTTATATCTGATCCCGACAGATTCCCATTTATTGTGTTATAAATGGATTGGCAATGCTCTCGACTCCGTCCTGCGGACATATCAGGACCAGCGCCGTGCCGCGGCACACCACCAGTCCCAGACTTCTCGTAGAGTCCTCTGTTAGCTTGTAGGGCTCGTCGGAGTCCCGCAGATACTCCACAGTGTTGTCCATCACTAAATTGAGCAGGGCATCGTAGCCTTTGAGAATTCCGGATGCCTCGCGGCCACCCGCGAATTTCACTCGAATCTGTTTCTCCAGATACTTGGAGAGGTCCAAGATCGACTCCTTGCGCCGCTTCTCCTTGCCGTCGTTGTTCCCGCCCACCTGAAAGGCGACGTACATGGTGGTGAAATGCTAAAGAACTATTATTTTACACATTTTACCTTTTTATCTGCCATTATTCTGTATTTTAGTAAACGCCGGCTGGATTAAAGTGGCCGTTGCTGGAGCGCTCTATAATACTCACGTTCAAATATGAAAAATACCGACAGCTTTCCAAAAAAGTTTAAGGTATTAACTAATTTTATTGTTGGTTTTGAGCATTTGATCTGGCAGCTTAAAATTATTTTTTTCATGTTTAATAAATTGTTTAATTTAAACATATCAAAAAACGTAATTATTTGTGAAATTTTGGCTGCAGGAATATGCTAAGACGCCACCTGGTGGCTCGGGCTATATAAAAACAACGATAGTGGTCCCACTCGATGTTTTCGATAGTAATAGTCCAAGCTATCGATAGTATCATCGAATTTTAAAATCATGCTCTATTTAATTTAAAGTTTTCTTTCTTTAAAAATTTAAAACAAATTACAAGGTTGAGTGGGAGTTGTACTTCATTTTATTTTTCTTAAAGATAATATGTAAAATAATAAAACCAATATTAAACACCCAATTTAACATTAATTTTAAATTTTACCAATTTTATTAAAAAATCTAGTATCCCGCACAACAGCCACAATCGATACTGTTGATATTGCTATCGATGTTTATACATCTCTAGTCCACGACCAGAGACGGTCACTCTGATTTGGCTCTCCATTTTGTTTTCCACCAGAATAATTTTTTCCGCTGCATCAACTAGCAATTTTATACCAATCAACCAAGCGTTTTTGTAAATTTAAGTGTTTTAAAGCAAACTTAGAGCCATGGGACGCAAGAAGAAGAAGGCCTCCAAACCCTGGTGCTGGTATCCTTTTCAAAAAACAAACTGCAAAACTGCGTTGTCCACGGCATGTGCGCCGCTGGCTGGGGGGCGAGCGAAAAAATTTGTATCTACACATACACGCTCATTTATATAATGGTATTGTGGGCAGGGGCCCTGGTGCAGAAGCGTACACAAATAGGCATTTTCCTTAACTCCCTTGAGAAATCTAGGTACTGCAACCGCGAGTTCGATGACGAAAAGATCCTGGTGCAGCACCAGAAGGCCAAGCATTTCAAGTGCCACATCTGCCACAAAAAGCTCTACACCGGCCCTGGCCTTTCGATCCACTGCATGCAGGTGCACAAGGAGACTGTCGACAAAGTGCCCAACTCGCTGCCAAATCGTTCAAACATTGAGATCGAGATCTTCGGCATGGACGGCATACCGGCGGAGGATATCAGGGATCACGAGCGGCAAAAGAACGGTGGCAAGTCGGACTCGGACGATGACGAGCCAGTGGCCAAGAAGAAAGTAGAATGTAAGCGGTCTCTTATTTGTAGTCGGAGAAATCCCCTATAAAATTGAATCTCATTGCAGATCCCATGAGCGTGCCACCGCCAATGATGATGCCGCCAAATATGATGCCGCCCCACATGCTGGGCCAGTATGGCATGGGAATGATGCAACATATGCCGCCGCTTCCTCCGTACCCGATGCCTATGATGCCACACATGATGCCACCGCGTCCCCTGTTTCCGGCGGCGATGGCAACCACCTCGGCGGCTGCTGCAGCGGCAGCTGCGCATCACCACCACCATGCCGCCGCTATGGCCCAACAAAAGCCAACATTTCCAGCTTACAGGTGGGCATCGTTGAGGGGAAAGCCACATAAGAATAAGAATAAGGGTTTTAAATTTACTTCAATTGAAAATAATGCTTATCGGTGTGTGCTGCATGCTGAGTGCAGCATAAATGTATGTGGCTTTCCCCAAAATGCAGCGTGACCAACATGACAAACATGAGCGCGACATGTAGTAATGGAACTAAATTTAGGCCTTTTATTATCTACTTTAAACTAATATTTATATTTTTTACTTTTTCAACAAAGTAATGCAACCATAAGTGCTCCGCCCACCACCAACAATGCTGGTGGCACATCCAGTGCACCACCAAGTGGACCGCCTGATGCTCAACAGCAGCAGCGCCCGCCAATTCAACCAGCTGCTGGTGGCGGACCGGCGGCTGCTGTCACTACCAAGATCATGCATCCGCCTGAGGACGCCAGCCTGGAAGAGCTGAGGGCCAGACAGCCCAAGTACCAAGCGCGTGTGGCAGCCGCTATGTCTGCCCTCGCGAATCCACAAAAGAGCCAGAGTCCCAGCAACAATGGCGGCACCGCCTCAACGTCAAAGCCGATCACCCCGCCGCCACCATCCTTGGCGGGGATATCGCCCAAGGCCACTAGCAGCGGTGTGACGGCTGCTAACGCGCTTGCCGTCTCCACAGCCATCTCGAAGGCCCAGGAAGTGAGTTCTTATCATAGTTATAGAAATCATAGTCAATATAAATGAGCACATCGGGACACACAACGGACGAATAACAAAAAAAAAAAAAGATAAAACGGACGGACTGAACGCGGACTTGTATAAAAGACAATTTCCGAAAAAAAAAACAACAAATAATTGTAACTTACTCTTATTTGACTTAATTGTATTGGAAGTTCGTTGGCATTTTGCTTTCTAAGATAATTCCATTTATCCAAACTGGACAATTTTTAATCAATACCGATTTCTATTACCAATACGCTTATTTTTGCATATTTCGCGAAAAGAGCGAATGACGCTGAAATTACGTTCATACGGGACGGGAGAAGCGTACGAAAGCGAACGGATACAAGAGTTACAGACAAGAAACAGACCCGAGAAAAAGAACGTGAAAGAAAAACATTTTTTTAGCATATAGTGATGATAATATATGTCTGTACAATTTTTTAATTAAACAAAGAAATTAATGGCAACAAAACAAACGAAACGGCGGTTTTCAATTTAACCACTTAAGTTACTTTGATTTAAAACAGGAAACCTCAAAAAAATTAGGCAAATTGAAGAGAGATAAAGGGATATGTGTAAGGTCTTACCCTGTCCTATTCTTGTGTCTTGAAGTTGCAACTCAGATGCCCGACCCTCCCTTTCCCGTGAATATTCAAAGATTTAAAGCTGAGGGAAAAGAATGGCAACCGAAAATGGTATAATGAATATTTTATCGACAATTTTTTGATAAAATTACCTCAAAAATTAAAATTTCTTTAAGCCAGTCATTAATATTTTTAAAACAGCAGGAAATAGAGTTTGGAATTAAACAAATTGGCGTTTGATTATTTGATTTTTCAATTTTCTTAAGGGGTTAAATACGAGAGGAAAAAGTTAAAAGGGGAAAGTCTAAAGAGAATATTAATTAGTGAATATGTAGGATTATTTAGATTGAGTCGTATTCATTGTCAATTTTATTAACCATTATTATTTCTGGATTCGTATTTTATTTTCTTACTTGTCCGTAAACTATGAGGGCCTCCTTGAACTAAATACTTCTCCCTTTCACTGGCATGTGAGATAAATTGAACCGATTCCCAACGTTTACTTACAGACCGCCGCTCTGGTGGCCGTGGCCCAGGCTCAGGCTCAAGCGCAAGCGCAAGCTCACGCACAGGTGGCCCAGGCCCAGGCTCAAGCTCAAGCTCAGGCGCAGGCGCAAGCCCAGGCCGTGGTCCAAGCTCAGGTGCAGGCCGCTCAGGTGGCACACGCAGTGCAGCAGCATCAGCAGGCGGCGCAGCAGCAACAGCAAGCAGTGCAACAGCATGCGGCGCAACAGCAACAGCAGGCGGTGCAACAACAGCAGGTCAAGCAACTGGAGGAACTGAATCGGGCTGTGATGCTCCAAAGCTTTCAGGCTGCACGACAGCAGCCGGGAAATCCGGGCGCTGCTGCAGCGGCTGCGGCGGCCGCAGCCGTTGGCATGGTAAGTCTCTAGTCCCGCGATGCTGCACATGCATCGCTAAACAAAAAAAAAAAAAAAAAGAATGAACTTGACTTAACAACAAAATCGAATCCCAAGTGCTGAGAATCTCAATCTGTAAAAGACCAACAAACTATAGAAAAAACCGATCTAGAGTCCCAGGGTGGTGCCATAAAGCCAACGACAGCCTTTTTGAGTGGGTTAATATATATAAATATGGTTTAGCTTAAAGCTTTCGCCTTCATCATTGCATCACCTTTGCAGATCATGCCAATCACCTGTTGATAGAGGATTTATTCCGAGCTGTTTTGGGGCCATTTTCCAAGAACTATAGTCTCATGTTAATGAGTCTAACCCCCCAAAATTAACTAATAAAACGCTAAGCGCTCCCAAAACTGATACAACTAATTTTAATTCTCGTCAGTTGAAATCATTTCTTGAAGTCCCAATATATAAAAAAAAATAAATATAAATAGCAAGGTGTTCGAAAGTATTAAAACTATGTACAACGTACAAATTAAAAGTGCTTTTGCTGCATTTCCTAGCTTCCTTTTTTTTTTTTAATTTCCTCTTAAATTTATATTAATTTTCTAGTCACTTATTTTTGCATACACTTTTAAAACCATGCAGCCTCCGAATTTTTCGTCTAGTTTTCGAACACATCTTGCAAAGCTGACTTTGAGACAAGTGATTTGAACTGTTAAATCTAATAGGTCTTACATCATTTCATTCCGACAATTTAGAGAAAGTATTGAAAGCTTGTAAAAACGAAATCAAATGTGTTAAAGTTACCATTACCAATTGCAGTACAGAAAGCAGAAGTTCAGTGTTGATATGCAAGAGAATTGAAAAAGTGTTGCGCAGGGCCCCGAACAGTGTTATACAGTATGTATGTTTTTTGTACAACAACAGTTAATCTTCTCCCACAAACTCCCAACCTAATCACTCCCCCTCCCCCGAAATCACATCCCGCAAAATGAAATGTGAAATGCAAAAAGATAAGTAAAAGCCAAACAACTCCATTATAATATTACTTAGTCGTACTTATGCAAGTAATTATGTAGTCTAAGCAAGTACCTTCTACTACTCTCCTACCCCCTCTATCTCTCTCAGTCGCTCACATCCATGCGTATATAATCCATTAAAGAAATCCCACTTCCCCAAAAAAAAAATCAAGTTCCTAGTACATACATACTGCCTTGCAAGTAAAACTGAATGAAAGAATTCACAATTACGATAGTAATTAATGAGAGAAGAGTCGTGAGTTGTGTTTAAAATATTTTGCAAGCCATGTAAGTACATTTCAATAATTTATATTACCAAAAACAAAAAAAAAAAAAAACAAAAAGAATTACTTTGACTTTGTCGTAATGGTTGCTGCGTTGGTTGGTTTAATTGATTGATGATTGATTGGTTGATTGATTAATTCATATCCACAAAAATACACACAAATTAAGTAAGACCTACACCCACCGCATTGATATGTCTATCTCTCTCTCTACATCTATCTCTATTACCTCGATAACAACTCCACCCACCAAAAAATAAGGAAAGCAACAGAAAAATACTATCTATAAGTGTTCTTTGATCTGTAAATTGTACTACCGATATTAATGTTTCATTTCCTCAAAGCCATGCATTTTTATGTGTCCCCCTTTTTTTCACGGATCTCATCCGATAAAGTCTCATCCACATGCCATACTAACATCAATTCATTTGGTTTTATACGCAGAACTTATTGCTTATTCAGGGTAGCGGACTATCGGTTGTTGTCATTTCCAACCTCAATTACCTTGCTATAGCACTATTTCTAATCGAAAGTTTAAGATGCGTTACGCCGCACACATAAGCACACGCTTGAACTGTGTATAAGTGCATTATGCCATGGCAACTCAGAGGTATGGGCGTTACGCATCTTAAACCTATACTGTGCTTGTCCTAACCCAGCCCCATTCATCCATCTTCATCTCTCACTGACCAACCTCACTCTTAGCTAAGTTTGAAACTAACTTCTAACTGAAGAATATTGGAATTTGAACTAGACCCATGGCCTCCCTCCGGTTAGTAAATCAGTTCACTATTACTTTCTCTTAAAGCCGAATACGTTTAATTTGTTAAGATATTGTACAAGCCTTAAGTCCCTCACACCCTCCACACCATCTCGTCGTCGTCAGTTCAGTTTCCGAATTGTAAGTACTTTTCTTTTTTAAACAACAAACTATTTATTTACAAACAAAAAATAAAATAATATTGTTTTTGCCAATGATGACTAGAAGAGGATGAAGGAGTCTCTTCTCTCTGCTCTACTCAATATTCTATTCTATATATCTTGTCTCTGCTCTATCTATCATACATTTGTAATGCGATGCAAAAACGTTCCTCCACCAACAACAAACCAAACACACACACACACATATACACACTCCTCTTATCCATGTATTGAATAAGTTTGCAAAAAAAGAACTTATTAATATTTTAAACGAAAAAAAAAAAAAACAACAAACAAACATAATTAATAACAAATTAGCTAATTTTGTGTACAATGGCTTCAATATATAGACCAAGCGAAAAGCCCTCAAGAGTATTAATCCTTGATTTCCATCCTTTCCATGCTCTTCTATATCTTTCTCTCCACGTCCGATCCGCCTCCTTCAGATGCCGCTACCAGGTCACATGCAGCTGATGCAGCCCATGCTGAGACCGGCTATGGCTATAGGACCACACGGGGCCCTGATCGGCGGAAATATGCTAAGAGCTGGTGGACCTGGATTTAACGGTATTCCGGCAGGTGAGTGCGAGATAATCTTTTTAATTAATATTAATCTTGATAGGCAACCACCAGTTCTTAATTTTCCTAATAATAATATATTGTTCTTTAGGTTTACTGCCCATGCAAATTGGATTGCCGGGATTGCCGGGAACTCTACCGGCTGGCGCCATGCCGATGCCTGGAATGGGCGTTATGCTGCCGGGCCATCCAAACATGCTGCAGGTGATGCAGCCGCGCTTCAGATGATGTCTGCCCGCAGCGCCGGCTCTGTTGCAGGCGCCAGCATCTCAGCCGCCAACGCACCTGCAACCGCACACGCACACGCATGCGCATCCTCAGCACGCGCAGCCACCGCAGCCGTTCAGCAGGCCAGCTGCTGCTCCGTTGTTGGCCCTACCGCTGCCGCTGCTCTTCCATGAGTGAGGCAAGACTAGGATCCAGCTTGTACATCAGCAATCAGCAAACGCACTCGGCAAGCAAGTTGTTTTCAAAAATTGTTCCAACCAAAGTCAAGTTCTTTTTCAATGTATAACAGTTTTTGAGACACTCCACCCACAACACAGACACACACTTCTCCGCCACACGCCACCCACTAATCTGCTGTTATGCCTAGTAAATCAGTCGATGTCATATACTTCTTTCGTTCATCTTAAGCACTACATTCTGGCTTTTGTTTTCTAATAATCAAAATGTTTAATTTTCTATCCTAATCCGACCTTCTCAATGTGCGTGCATAACACCACCAACAGCAACAACATCTCTTTAGATATATTGTTCGTGTGCTCTTTGTAAAACACACAATCCCCACACACACACACTATCCATCTGAAGCTAATTTGCTGTGCTGTAGATCTCTATCCTTATCTGTATCTATATATCTGTATAATCAACAAAAACTAACCGTTGACAATTAATCCCTATACAAATTGTTGTTTTTTTAACATTCTTTTCTTTTTTTTTTTTGTTTTTAGTTTTATTTAGCGAGCATATGTTTTAATATCCACACTCAAGTTGTTTAATTATATGTATATCTCCTCCGAATAAGCAAATGAAAACCGAAAAGAAAAGAACTTTGAAACACACAAAAACCAAAAAACCAAAACCAAAAACCTGAACGCTCAAAGCTCTGGGTATGTTGACAATTGCCATAAGCAGCATTTTTGTGTTATCGTTCTTGTGTTGTTATTCGTGCGTAATTTTTATACATATATACTTTCGATTTTTTTCTGTCCATGTGAAATGCTCTACAAAACTGTTATAATGTTAAGCAATGCCGACCAACAACTTCTGTTTAGGCCCACTCACCATATTGTCTAGACTAGGGATGACAGAAAAAATCTATAAATACCATTACTATATCAAAATTTTCGGCAAATTTCGATTTATAAATCTTAGTTTTGTGCACTTAAATTACTTAAATTACATACTTTGTATATTTTACAATCTGACGTTAGATTCCGATATTTAAATTGTAATTCAAAGTTATTTTGATATACTTGTCCATTTTTTATTCAATACACATCCCTAGTCTAGTCCTTCGTTCCTTCATTCGTTCAGTTGCTTTCAGTAAGCTGACAAAAAGTAAGTCCTATCTTTCCTATGCATAGTATATACTTAACTATATACAAATACTTTATATACATATACATAAATATTCAACGTCTCTCTCTCTTTGTATCGTTTCTATTTTTTTGGTGTGTAATATATATAAATTCGGTGTGTGTGTCATCGCGAGATGATGAGAGCAGATCAGAGCAGGTATCTACAATCAATTTGTTTTTCTTTTTAATTATTATATATGCATATGAATACTATATATCCTAAGTCATTTGGTTATGGTATGGTTGGTACTAAACAACGACTCAACAAATCAAACAAAAATCCCCATCCTCCCACCACACAGCTATATAGTGTATCGAAATATCAGAGTAATAGCATCTAGTTAAAGAGTTTCCCACGTGTTATAGCAAGTACACTCGATACATTAATTCAGATTATTGAAATTGACGCTTTTCTGTTGCCGTTGTTAACGTAGAGTTCTTCCAATGTTCCGAGTTCTCTAGCTTCTTAGCCACAACTTCAACTTGAAATAAACTTGAAACTAATACTCGTGGACTCATCCACTCATTATAGAGGGACTTAGGCTTTTGTTGAACCCTTTGAACGTTTTAGCTAGCATAAGTAGAGTAGATTGGCAGTTGGAAAGTCCTAGCCCCTAATCCCTTTTGTTTTGTTGTGTTTTCAATGGGAAGCAGCATGGATCAGATACCCGAGATCTTAGAATACTCTCTGCCCAGTGTAGCCAAGGCTAGTTTAACTCCGCACCCAGATCCCTTGAGAGCACCACACGAAACCCCAACTAACACACTCACCCCTGTTTGAGTATACCTATACATTACACTCTTGTAACCCAACCATCTATCTATCTTTATATATAGAAATACATGTTTTGCTGTAACTATACTGTGTAATTTATATTCATAAGCAACGACAAGTGAAAAACTACCCAGGGAGAAGCGATTGGATCTAAATAATTACCAATTCCCTCGGGCCAGTTTAGCGCAAAATTAATGTTGGACTTTTGGGTCTGGCAAATTCGCCGCACCGTCATCGGGATATCGCCGGCCATATCAGAATTTCTTTTGGTGCGGTTCGATACTCCTGCGGTGTTAGAACGGCGTGCTTCAGACGAGAGTACCTCAATGCAAGACAGACAAACTCCCAGATTTGGTGGCATTACCCGTATATGATTCACACACTCTCCGACTAAACTCGCATCTGTACACAATATACTCTCATATCTGTAGAATATTCCTATTATTCTCTCACTCCGGCGACTGTAATGCGTTGCGGTGACTATGTAAATATTTGATGGACGCCTTTCATTTCGTAGAATTGCTTTTTACTTGTTACTTATCATTTTGGTGCGGAAATGCAAGTCAAATGAGAGAAGTTGAGGTGAATATTTGGAATTTGCTAATAGAAAAATTATATTAAAATTAAATAAAAATGTTGTATTAGAATAAATGGTAGCATAAGATTCAATCCGACATCGGACATGCTGATCAGCATACTTTGAAGTGTCGGAAATGTCTTCTCTCCTGCGTAGAGGCTTGTAACATAGATTTTATAAAGGATCTCATCAAAATTATTGATTCTACTTAACTTGTTAATATAATTTAATTTTTATATCTCCTTTGCAAGCTTTAAAAATTGTTTACTATTAATTAAACATTGAATTTAATGCAGTTTCAAGTAGGTTACAATTTGATTTGCACTTCCTGTACCCTGTAGTCAATCTTTTAGTATTCATTTTAGGTGGTGGTCATTATTTAAAAATTATCCCACATTATTTGATTTAATTTCATGTTTTGAAACGATCTTTTAGCTGTAAGATACAATGCAATGCACGCGTTCGTTTGGAAAGAGTACCATAAGAGCTGCAAGTTAAGTTAACATTTCAATGGGCTTTAGGTGTTTGCGAAACGAAAAGAAAACATTAAGTCCACCAAAATCTGTCTGTCGTTGCGCTGGGCGACGCGCGAGTAGCTGGACGAATCGCAGGCTTACTAAACCCCCGAAAACCACAACAGTTCCCAGAGCGTACTGTCTGCTGGGTCCAGTCGAAAGCGTGTCACATTAATTTTGCTGAGCGAAGAGTCCCCTGCGTCCGACCTGCCCCTCCCCTTCTATCTATATCTATACCTATATATCTATACATAAGTGGTACATGTCTATCTTTGGATTATATTTTGCATGCCCTGAGTGAAGAGTATGCCTTTCCGACCACAGTAAAAGTTCGAATCGGACGCAGGCGATGTGCCGGAGTCTAGTCAGGAAATATATGGATTGCATCGTCCAGTATATTGTAACTCTGAGGCGAGGGCACATCACAGCTATCGATTTAGCTGTTGGACTTTTCGGTCCTTGTCTTGCGACCACCCCACAATCGTTATTTTCACAAGCATAACACCACTATGACTACTATAACTTCCGATATCAGACGACTCGCATAACATACGCTACGCGTCTTGTACAATCCACACAATCTCCGGAGGCAGTATCACCAACCACATCGACACCATTTCTCAGAGCATCCGAATATGATGGTTTCGAAAGACTCTCATGAGAAAAAAGTTTGTTTAATCATTTTGTTAGTGTTGATTTATCTACCTTTCAATATACACACTTTATAATTACGATAATAATTAATAATGCTTTGATAGTTGCAACTACTTTGTTGGGAAAGTATTTCAAGATCGAAACATTTTCAAACTAATTGCAAAAACTAAAAGAATTCGATTTGCCAAAGATCTTTGAAGCTTTCGACCAAAGTTTAATTTTTCCTTTTTGTTTTTGTGTTAATTAATCCTTGGATAAATATAAATATTTAACTTGTTTATATATTTGTCATAAGCTTTAAACTATTTTTGTTGCATTTACTATTAACTAAAGCTTACGGAATTCAGCCAATTGTTTTTCCCTTGTCCAATTTCTGTTCGTTTAACCAATAATATAATCACACAAAATACTTAGCTAATGCCTATACTATACTTAGTGCAAATGCATAAAATCAAAAAACCAACAAATTTGATATGTTAAATCATTTTTAAAGTTGTAATGTAAATGGAAAGCAAACTCCAGGAGAAAAAGAAACAAAAAAACTAAGTATATTTAGCACTCTTGTACGTAAAATGTTTTTTACCGAGACGCAACAAAAAATGAAAAAGTATACAAACATCAGATAAAATAAGCAATTGTTTAAATTCTTTTAAACTAAAAAAATAGTAATATTACACAAAGAAAAATGCATAATGATAATACTTCTAGTTTAATGTTTGGATTGTTCTCTATTCTTTTGAAATTAATTTATTGAAATTTTAATAAATATTAAACTGAAAACTTTAGCGATGTTTTCTTGGGTGGATTTGGGTTGTTTTCAGATCTCCTTACAGTGGAAGCCAAAGCTATATTTCTTTTATTTATACTTTTATATTTTATTATCACGTTCTCCCCAGCGGAAGTGGAAATCCCACAAAACTCTGTGATGACTAATGAGGTTATACCCATTCGGCCAATGAGACATTCAGAAGCAGATTAATTCATGGATTCAACTCAAAACTTTCCACAGTTCACTTACGTGGTAATTAGCGGCAAATTAATGAAATTTTAATTTCGAATATTGATTCAATTACATAAATAAACATTGGAAATTACACCGCCAGCGGGCTTGTCTATTATCTTTTAATATTTATGGGTCAGTAGGCCTCCTTTCCCGATGTGGGAGTACCTTCAGGGGCTTGTCAATCGCAGGGCCACAGCTGGAGATTTTAATGGTTGGATTAATGTTCCCAGTCGGCGTGGGAGCTTTGCATATTACATTATATGGTGGGTTAGTCCAGGGAGCGTGCCAAAAACTACTTTATTTCACTTTCAACGTGCTAAACCGTCTTAACGGCCTGACTAATTCAAGTTCAGTCGAATTCCAAGAGAGTGGCGTGCGGAGAGCAGTACTCACGCCATCTCAGACCTCGACTTGACTGGCGGCTCGGCGGACTTTTAGTTTCATTTCGAGCTTCGACTCTGCCGGTTGTGCGGCGTCTATATCCGTGCGCGATCTTTGGAAAAGGTGTGTTAAGTGCGGACTCGAGTGGTTGACATTTGGTACAGATTTGTCCAACAATTCGAAAAAAAAGCAAACTCACTGGCCATAAAACCGAAGCCAGGGCCAGACAAAAGATTCAAGACACAAACTTTGATCGACTGAACTCCATTCAACTCGCCTGAATTCAAGTCAGCCAAGTGACAAGGTTTGCATAACTGGAGTTGGTCAAAAAGTGCCCCTCCTCTAACTTGGCTGCAAAAAATAAAGTGTACACAAAAAGACAAAATAAACAAAAGTAACGTGTTAAGTAATGGCAAATAAAAATAGGAAAAACGGTGGAAAACCCCATTTAAAGCATAGTTTAGCCAGCAATTACGTTGTGCAGCTAAAACCAATCCAAAGCTATTAATAATAAAACGAAATCTGTACCTAGACACGCCCACACTCAAAACTGGAAAGTCATAATTAAAAAAGGTTTTTTTTTAAAGCTGACTCACTTTGAAAATGTAACCGAAAAAACCGAATTTTGAGCAATGCCCAGATCATAAATAAAGTTTATTAGATGGAACAGTCAAAGAGAATGGCGGTCAGACAAAGTGCTCATCGAAATGCTAATGTCTGAATGACGAGACTCAACTCGAATTCGGCTGAAGAGGTCGAGTGTTTGAGGCACGAAGATACCATGGCGTTACGGCGTTACTCTAAAAATAAAAGATTGAGTGAGGTGCGAGACATCTTGACTGGCGGTGAAGAGGGAGAAAGGTTCGCTGCTTATGCTCAATATTATTATTCACGTTCAGTCCCCTGAAAACCATCATAACTTCCCCGCAGGAAGGGTGCAGAAAACATTGCCATGTGTCTTTGAACATATTCCGATCTTGCTGGTTAGATTATGTACACCACAAGACTCGCTTTTAAGCAGAAACTCAAAACAAAAATATATAAAAAAAATAAGTATTTGTGGTTTGGCAACTTGGCCAGAACCTGGCCGGCTCGAGACATACCAAAGACAACTTTCAAATAGCCGAGTGAACCAAAGACATAGTGTATGAGTCATACGGAGGAGAACAAAGTGGCCAAGAGTACAGCGGCGGGGGCTGGACCAAGTGACAAGATTGAGAGACTATTAACAGGAAAACAAATGGCAAAATATTGACAGTCGCCACCGAGTTGTCGAACAAAAAAATATATATAATATATTTTAACATTTATTATATATATATATTTTTTTTTTAGTTTCTAGCAACATGGTTTTTCTTAAAACTAATATGGTAAAAATCTTCCTAACTTATTCTGCAGAAATTAGTGAACAAAAAACATTTTTTTCAAGTTTATTTCTTCAAATGAAATTAGTTTGTTTTTGAGTGTCGCCTGATCTGGTTATGTTTATGGCTTGGACAAGGCCGTTGCGGCTTAACGGAAGCTTAACTGAGTGGGCCAGCAGCTCATTTTAATTGATCTTGGTCTATTTTTTCTTGCAGCCTATTAATTAGAGCCATGTTGCACGCCAGTCTGGGACTGCTCCTCCTGTGGGCGCTGGCTGCCCAGGGAAACGATAATCTCCGCGTGGCCTACGAGTGGCGGGAGATGGACTTCAAATACGCCAGCCCGGATCAGAGGTGGTCGGCCATCGAACGCGGCGAGTTCAAGCCGGCCAATGTGATACCCTTCGGCCTGGAGGTGGCCGGTCATCGCCTCTTTGTCACCCTGCCCAGATGGCGGGCCGGAGTGCCGGCCTCGCTGGCATACCTTGATCTTAATGGTGAGCGCATGAGTTGCACGGCTGCAGCTGCCACAACTATGTATATAATTACCCCGGCGGTTGCACTATGCTATGTGTGCCAAGAACTGATTTGGGATCTCGAATCTCGGATCTCAGATCTCAGATCTCATAGCTTGGGTATTGTTTTCGTGGCGTCTGGTCTCGGAATTGTCTGATCAACTTGACCATCCAAACAATTTCGTTTCCTTTGGCACTTGGGGCAATTAGCATAGTAATTCCGCTCGCTGCCGTCATTAAAACTGCTGCCTGATGCCTGAGAACAGCCGCACACCGCAAATCGGTGCGCACTGCGTCTGTATAATCCAAGAGCTCTGCCTTTGGGCGTGGAGTCTGTATAGTGCACAATAAACACTCACATTTGGTCATAGCAAGTGCACAGACTGAATTAAAGGCCACGAAATGCTTGGCTACGACTGAGATCAGTCCATAAAGCGGATTATTTATGGGAGATCGCTCTATTTATCAGTTTAAATAATATTAGAAATATATTTAACTAATAATAATATTACTGAAAGCTGCTTAGTGAGCTATGGTTTATCCCTGTTTCTTAAAGGCAAATAAGTTATAATTAATATTATATTAGCATATTCTTGTATAAGATTCATTTACAATACAGTTGTTTTACCTTTTACCGCCACACTTATGACAGCATGTGGGAATCAGTCTTTTAACCACAACTCAATCCCAGATAGTTAATTAATTTAGACAGGTGTAAATGCAAAGTTCCAGTGCAGTCAGGTAAACAAAAAACAGATTCACGATTAGTCATCAGCAGCTGCTGTTTAATGAACAGCCAAATATTGTCAAGACTCCAATTAGCGTCATCTAAAGCGAAAAGCAATGCAAATGACCAAAAGTTAAATACAATTTAAACAAATAAAGTGACTGTTGATGCGAGGTCAGTAAACTTCCTTAACAATAGAACCTGATTTCCATTTTATTTTATTTTATTTATATTTGAGATGTATGTATATTGTGATTTACATTATTATTAATCAAAGTTTAAAAAATTCCTCTCATCAACAGTTCAACAAAATATTTTATTTAATGAAAGTTATTTAGAAGATTTGTAAAATTAACAACCTTTCCCCTTCACAGACACTTCCACCAAGATGCCCGCCTTAAAGCCCTTCCCCAGCTGGCAGGCTCATAGTCAGCTGGAAGCAGACCCGGAGCTGGTCTCTCCTTTCCGTGTGAAGGCCGATCGGTGTGGCCGACTCTGGGTTCTGGACTCTCGCATTTCCGGAGTCCTGGATAAGACCAGGATATATGGAGCACCTCAGCTGCTGGTCTACGATCTGCACAATGACGACCTGCTGAGACGACACGTTCTTCCCGCTGATCAGGTGAAGCAGGCGTCTCTGTTTGCCAATTTGGCGGTGGAGGACTCTGACTGCGAGAACAGCTATGCCTATGCTGCTGATCTAGGCAATCCTGGCCTGGTGGTATACTCATGGAAGGACCAGGAATCGTGGCGAGTGCAGCATCACTACTTCCACCCGGATCCGATGGCCGGTAACTTTAGCATCAATGGCATTGACTTCCAGTGGGATGATGGTCTCTACGGTCTGACCCTGTCAAAGCCCTTGGAATCGGGCTACTCCACATTGTACTTCCACCCACTTTGCTCGAACATGGAGTTTGCAGTGGATACGGGAATTCTGCGGAATAAAACGCTGGCCACCTCGCCCGAAATCTATCGCGAGTTCAAGGTCCTGGGCTCCAGGGGCATTAATACTCAGGCTGGCGCTGAGTTCCTGGACCCGGATACGGGTGTCCTCTTCTACACCCTGCCCAATCTCAATGAAGTGGCCTGTTGGCGCACAGCCACCGACTTCACCCACAGCTCCCAGAGTCGCATCTACATGAGCAACGAGACGTTGGTCTTCCCCAGTGATGTCAAGGTGGATGACCAGAAACGCCTGTGGGTTCTGTCCAATCAGTTGCCCGTGTTCATTTACGATGAGCTCTACGCCGGTTCCATTAATTTCCGAATTCTAACTGCCAGTGTCAAGGAGGCCATCGAGAACACAGCTTGCGAGATCAGAACCTCCCCTTTGCCGGATATAATTAACAAGTTTGGTGACATTCTCAACACCAATATTAATTTGAAGACGACTTCCGGCGCTTCTCTCACGGAAGTGAGCTCTCTGCTGATCGTTGGTCTAAGTTTGCTGATGAGCTTAAGAATCTAGATCTAAGTATCTTAACATTTAGACTTTTGGAAGTTTGAAATATTTTTGTAAGCAAACAAAAATAGTATTTGAAAAAAAGTTACGTCTTATAAAGAAATTTCTACCTTTTTGGAAGTTAAAAATTATAAATATTCTTTTAAGCTTTCTAAAATACACGAAATGCATTTATTTGAGTGCAGTTGTACAGTAATAAGTTATAGACTAAGCAAATTGTAACGCTGTTTGTATGTAATGTTGATTAAATGTAAGAAGTGAATTTGAATTTTTTTAACTCTCTATTGGAATTTTTTGATACTCCTTATTGGAAATGTAAGGACCAAGCCAGCTTGGTCCTTGCCTTAATATCTATCCTTCTTTTTTGGCTTTTTGTACGCAATGGCTATATCGATGGTCTCATCGCTGGTCTGGGACTGACCATCCTCGGAGTTTTTGTCCTTCAGCTCCTGCTCCTTCTGTTGCATCTTCTTAATAAAGCCGCCGCAGAAGAAAAGAGTCAGCTGAAATGGTTAAATGAGTCAGCTTTTGTCTTTAATATTATATTTCACCATTATACATACATGCTCTAGTATTCCAATTAGTCCCAAGACGGATAGGCCAAGCAGGAACCCCAGGGAACCACCCACATCCGCTATAAACTGGGTGGTGTCATAGCTGGGACGCTCTTCGATCATCTGGCCGGGGAAAGAAAAACAAAAACGAGTTCAATCAATGTTCGATGCATCATCATGTGCTAGACTCCCTACCGATATCAGCTTGGTTGTGTAGTATATATAGATTAGGGTGCGCGGCTCTGGCTGGTTGAAGGCCTTTCGGTTCTGTATAAAGGTGGTGTAGATCCTCGACTGGCAGGGCTGAATACAATCGCAGTCAAAGTCGTCCTCGTTTTCATACACTCTGAAAGAGATATTACTTACTAATAAGAAAACTAAAGAGGCGAAAATGTGGACGTACTCCTTATAATCCGATATTAATTTTCTCATGGATAGGGTATCATTGCAGGGTTCGGTCTCAATTTCATGCATCCAGGGTCCCGAACACTGCATATTATCAGCCAAATCCTTCCAAATGCAATGCTCGCCACACTGAAAAGAATTCTCTTTTAATCTATTTAAATATATAAATGTAGGTTGTACCTTCAAGTCACTGTAACCCTCATCACTGTTGCAGGCTTCATCTCTGGTTTGGATATTGGAGAAGTATTGGGACTGCAGCTTTATCTCAATTTCCTCGTTGACACTGACAAACACGTACTCCACTCGCCCGGAGCCCTTCATATTGATTTCTTGAAGGATAATATTTTCTTGGTTTAAATAAAATGTACTTGAAAACTCCAATCAAATTCACCTGTGAAATTCTCTTTCTTTTCGTGGATGAAAACATGCCATCCAGCGCTGCCTGTGTCCACATCACTGGTCGAAGTGGTAACTCGGGAGTGCTCTAAAAGTAGAGAGTAACCCACTGCCTTGGATACCCTCTTAGTGGGCTCCTTAGGCCGAAGGGTATAGCAGCGACCCATATAGAAGTGCAAGCTGCTATTCATATCCAAGTCTAAATGAAGTAAATGTGTTATATATTATGACTAAGACAGCCTATATAATTTCCTACTATTTGCATTGCCATTGAGTCCGTACATGATGAACGTGTCGGACATGTCATGGGTGCCATTCTCAAAGAACTCGTCCAGGGAAACCTCTCCAAAAGGATAGTTCATCCAGCAAGTTGCATATTTCGGATGGGGGCAGTAACCGCCAGAGATAGACTAAAAATATATATAAAAGTCCCATTACCTTTGTGTAAAATATTATGAATCTTAAAGATATAGTTTCCAGTTTGCTGAACTAATTATCGTTCCTCTCTCTCTGTCCACTTACAGTTAGCACTTCCTCCCTGTAAGGCGGTTCCCGACATATGGTCACCGCTGGCATCTCAATGGTCTCGTTCAGGTTATAGTAAGAGTGCGTAGAGATGGGCGGATCGTGGAGCTTGTAGAAGCACTCGTAGAGCTGCACAATGACCACAATGCAGCAGACGAAAAGCACCATGTAGCGGATGAGCTTGGCTGGGTCGCGAAAGAGCCAGGCCCGTGTTTCCGACCAGTAACCCATGGCGTGCGGAAAGTGAAACTCGAGTGAGGTCGCCGAATCCGAGTTTCTGTCATGGCTATGCGACCAGTATCTTTTGGGGATCGCGGCCTGCGAAAGTTCTCACAGTTGGTCAAGATAAGCCTAATATTGATTTACGCCCCATGGAGTGGAGAGTGTAGCCCCCAGATAAAGCCCCATCCAGCCATTGTGTCGAGGTGCTAGTATCTCCTCCATGGAACCATGTGCAGGGCCCTCCCGGTTTATGTCGATCCGCTGTTTGCAAAACACTGTAGTAGAGCGAATCTAAGCGTAACATTACCAAAACATGTTGTTTATAATTGTTTATGCCTGGTGCAGATAGATACGGTGTATCTATAGTATCTGTATCTGCAGCAGAAATCAGCGCCCTGGTAACCAATTTATGGTTATATATTTGTTTACTCACTGCCTGTTTGTCTGTCGGCTGCATGTGCACACCCAATCTTGAGGCATTCTTTATGGGGTTCAATCGTATCGGTTATTTAACCCTGTACAATGGTGTGTTAAGGGTTTACTAGTTAATTTTTTGTATCGGTATAGTTTAGTATTCTAAAGACATTTTAACTTATTTGTTGTACTTGTAAAAGAGAGATCTATTCTGGAATTTTAAAGAATGACAAACAAAGACTTCCTTTAAAAATAAATATAAAATCTAATTATCTAATCTATGGCAAGGAATACAAACAACCTGATTCATATGTCCACAGCAAAAAAGAAAAATATAATGAGAAACGCTGTAATTAATTACTAATTAGAATTTGATTAAATTTAAGTATTACTATCAAAAACTAGTATTTATAATATCGAATTTAAACAAGTCGCATATAAACAAACTTCATAATAATACAGTATTTTACAAAACTCCCATATCCTCTCAAATAAGTGGTAAGCATTATAAAAAATAAAAAACCTTATGTATAGAGACCCATTGGCGATACCTTAGCTATCAGCGAAAGGCCCCTCGCACGGGCATAGTTTGACCTTACGTCTAAAACGATGCAAACACCTAGCAAATACGCAGCTATTAGCGCTTTATGTGCCATATAATGTACAGTGAAACTATATAAACATATTGAGATATATGGCTAAAGCTTTTCGGCCACAAAAACATATCAAAGACGGGCCAAACAATGCGTGGCTGATCCAGGCTGTTCGAGCAGAAGAATAGCCCGAGAGACATTCCTTAGTTGTGACGTTAAATCAGAGCAGCAGAAACATCGCCTATATATCCAAGACACACTATATACTCGCTGTACATGCTGGGAAAGTCAAAGCTGAAAGAGAGCAACAGCAAACACAACAACAAAAAGCGAATAACTAATAAACAAAAAGAAACTTGCCACTAAAAATAGACAAATTGAAACATTTCATGAGATGAAAACACCAACACAACTTGGACATGGACGTGCTGACGAGCACGGGAGCAAAGGAAAAAAGAAAAGAAACATATACACGTAAAGAAAAAATTATATAAAATGGTTTCAATTTAATTTTTAGTTTTTAGATTTCTGTTGGATCGAAGTAAATAAGTAAAGAAGTTTATTAGCTTGTTTCTGTATAGCAAAATAACTCTACTATCTTTTCAATTAAATTGAAATTAATTTTAAAATTAAAATTATAAGCTTAATCGATGTTTTAGTGTAGAGAGATACAGATACAATCGGCCAAGGTGCTGTTGTATCTGTGAGATATGTTGACGGACTTGTCGGTCCGCGTACCACACGGCGTATGCGTATTCGTATAGCTAGTGCCCAGGACGCAGTCACCCAGTATTCGTCCGTATCTGTGTATCTAGTAAATCTCAGATACTCTCGTATACACACACACCGGGTAGAGCGACTAGAGACCGTTTGCTTGTGTTGAACTTCTTCGCAACTAAATAGCTTTTGTTTTAAATTTAGATCACAGCGGCGGCTATAATAAACGCATATGAAATGTTTTTTAGATTCAGTAGGTAGCTAGCAAGGTATATAGAAAATCCGCCGTATACAGAACTAGTACAGAACACCAGATATGTGTTAAAGCTTGAGGAACTCTACCTGACATTTTAATATTCTTGCCATTCGTTTGGCTATGCTGTGTTTAGGGTAGACTAAACTCTCGAAACTTTTATTTAGGCTTTACAATTAATACAAAAAAATATGTAACTGATAAACAAATTTAATGTTAAGCCTTTCCAGACACATATGCATATACATTTGAATATATGTAACCATTAGATTGGCAGCACAATTTCTGGCCCACAGAATATGTATGTGATGTTCCTTCGATTTTTTGTGTGGAGTATGAAATATGTTTTAAAAATACATTTTGCTTGTCGCTCATAAATTTCTAAAAACAAAAATCGAAAAATACTCTTACATTCGACGCGGTACTGACTCATTTCCATGCTGCCTATGTGGCTGTACATGATTAATCAGAGCACATACACACATCGCTGTTTTTGCACCTCCTCCTGCTTCGTTTAAATGGAAAATATTCTCATTTCCCATTTTCACTCATCATTAATAAAAGTCTCGACGCTATATAGACTTCGATTATTGCAATTCGCTGCAGTTGAGTTCTACGACGGCTATATAGTCGATTCTTTGGATGACTGCCGGGGGTACTTGGCTGCAGTCGGTTTAATTGGGTGACAAATGCCTACAGAAATAATTTTTAATGCTCCACACATCAGTGACTAATACTAAATGATTCGATTTGATTGCCTAATTAATAAACGATAGATGGCATCTACCTATAGCCATGAGTTCACTCATATAGCCATCCGCCACAGATTGGATTTGCATTATGCGTGTGCGGTTTTCAATTGAGCCAAGGCAATTAATCATTTCGGACCACACGGGTCCCCACATCAACACCTAGCCGAGGGTTGGAAAACGTATTCCTCTTTGTACATACATACATATATTAGATTGCAAAAAATTCGGGGGTCTAAACAAAATGCTTTATTTGATAAATAAACATTTTATGTAGATAGGAAATGAATTTGGCGTGGAAAACATGCTTAGCCTAATGGAAAAGGTAATTTCAAAAATGATATCATGCTGTTAACGATCCTTTATACTTCTATGCAAGTTTTTTAAGTAAGTACATTTTAATAATGATAGTTAAATGAGAATTTTATGTTTAAATATTTATTGAGATGTTACTAAAGTTTGTCAATTAATTACAAAAGTATAACAAAAAAGGATCGTATAAAAATCAAACAAAATTAATATATAAGATACATTTTTAAGAAAAATACATTTTTTATTATTAAGTTAATACATTTATTTATTATGTATTTTTTGATTTAAAACAGTTCCAACTGAACTCTGAATTTTCAAGGTAGAATTAATAAGGCTTGAAAGCTAATGCGTTGGTTTGATTTCCAAGAAGTTTATGTGTAAATTGCCTTTTAAGAAATGCTTTATTTTAAATATATTTAAATGCTTTTAAGGTTATTTAACACAGATAATTTATTTCAAAGTTGTTTTCCATTTCTATGTCAAGCGAATGATCCATCATTTCCTATAGCTTAACAAAACAAAGAATCCCATTGCGGATCTGTGCTATATTCGTCGTGATAGTATATTTCCTCAAGGATTGACAGTTGCAAGTGCAAAATGTCAGGCATCCCTTCCATCGTTCCACTCTAAACAGAATTTCCGAGGCGTGCAATTACCAGATATTGTGTAGGATAGCCAGACCCGCCATTACATAACCCACACGTAATGCAGGAAGTATTCATTCATTTGTCATGCCAGGCATTACACACAGCCCCCAGAGGAGCGGCGCATGGGCACATGTGCTACCTGGCAGCGAACCTCTCCCGGTGCCCGCTCCTCCTTCTATATTCCTTCACTGCCAGAGAGATCGCTGGGCTATTGGGTGTGGGCATGGGAAGACGCCTCGCCTCGGATCGGTGCACCCGAGGAGATCCAATGCAGAGGCCGCCGAGTGCACGACGTTGACCGACGATCGGCCATCGAGGATTGCGGCTTGGGGATTGGGGATTGGGGTGCCGACGATGGATATTTTTATATCGACAATTTGGATGGGTTCCAATGCATTTAGACAAGAGTTATCTATAGAATATGTATGTATTTTGGTCACGGTTGCCGTTTTTAAAACATTTTCATTCTATGTGTACCAATAGCTTGTGCAGAATTTTTCGGGAATACCATTCGAGAAATATTTCGAGCAGGGTAGCTGATATTTCGATACAAAACAGATTGGGCGGAATAACATTAAACATTCGCTATTACATTAAAGTTATTAACCTTTTACATTTTGTGATACAGTACTGGCTAAAAAGTAAATACCTAAATAAATAAAAAACTCGTTTTTGTCCTTTTTTAACTCTAAGTGATCTTTTTTTTGTAGGGACGATATTAAATAGAATATGCATGAGCACTAAATTATTATTTCATTAATTTATAACAGTTTAAAACAAAATTTAGATACAAATATCATGAATCCTCAATTTATTGTGGCTTTGAGCTTCATAAAAAGTTTGACTATTATTTAATTACATATTGACGTTACTTTTATACAAAAGAAAAAAAAATATATATATATTTATATATATATATAAATAAATTCTTCTATTGATTAATAAATAAATTATATATTTTTTTAAATTTCAAAAATAAAGAAAATAATTTATTTATATTCGCAATGTATTTCTGTATGTACATATGTATGAAGAAAATATAAAATTTGAAAATATTTTTTAATTAACTTATGAAAATGAGATAAATAAATAACGACAAATGCCCTTAATTTTGGTATTTATGAATTTGATTCATTTTATAAAAAAAAACATACTAATAAACGTTGACTTCTTTTGATGAATTTTTTTAGTCCTGGAAAATAAGTAATATATATTTACATTTATATACCCAGTTACTTTCAAAATTAATTAATTTATTTATTTTCTCAATGGCTTTTTCAAGTTAAGAATAAATATGAATTTTTATATTTATATTTCAATATTTATCGATTTATTTTTTTGAAAAGTTTAATTTTATTTCAAGAAATTCTTTAGAACATCCTTATTAACGTATTTATTTTCAAGTTTTTCAAATATTTTATATATCCTATGCCCCATTTTATTAACTAGAATTGCAATGGCTTTCCCACGTCTGTTTGTTAAGAATGTCTCTTTATTAACATTTAAATTTAAATTACTATAATCGATAGATTAGCAAACAGGAAATTATTTTAAATTTGCAGCTGCAGTAATGGTTTCATTTATTTATCCTAGACCGTCGAATATGGGTCAACTTCTCAGCCTTTTCGCAGTGAAATAATTATTGAGTTTTCAGCCGATAATGATGATTTATGATCTGTCGTGCCATATAGAAAGCCCATTTGCAGCTGATCTACTAACCGACTTGGGGAATCGACTCTACGCCTTCCCTGTGATCTGCGCCCCCTGCCTTTTGTGCCTCGCCGCTTCCCCCCGTAAAAAGTCTATCCAAAGTGCCACCCATTTGGCATGCACTACGGTCTGAGATCAGTGGGTTGGGTGGCTTTCGGTGGTGGTGCAGGTGAGGAGGAGGACCTTGCACAGCGCAGTGTGGCGGCAGCTTCGAAATAGCCCATTGCAAGCAATAATTGTTGCTGCCTCGTGTAGACAAGCGGCACCCCCTTTCAGAGCACTTCACCCCCTTTCGATCTCTCCCAAGATCCAACATTTTGAGGGAGGCCGCCCGTGCCAAAAAAAATACAAGAAGAGGCATTAGCATCTTGACACTAAAATGCAGAAATTGCTTTGCGTCAATGACTCAAAACCAAAATGTGTTTTTGTTTTTTAATAAAAATGGAAACAGAAGAATGGACTCACTGTTGCTGTTTTTTTCGGCGGGTTCTACAAGGATGCAATATATGTTTTTTTTTTTTTGTCGGTAGAAGCATCTAGAAGTGCTAAGAGTAGGAACCCCCTCAGGCGACCCATTATTTATGGCCACTAAATGTTTATTCTGTATAAATATTAAACACACGTATTCTATGCGAATTTTGAAGCTATAGATTATACGCCAGTCTAACTTATTGCTCTGTATTTAAATGAAAAATAAATCCTAAAATAATATTGGGTCTTTGGCAAAATGTGTTTGCTCTTGTTGTTTCCTTTAAAAATTGCGATACTTTTCTAGCTTTTCGTTTCTCGTTTGGCTTTCGATGTTTCTTGTCGACAATGTCACAGATTTTGTTTCAGCGCAAAAACATCGGTCAGAGAAGCCAACAAAAGTTATGATAATTTTATATGTGAGAAAAGAATCGAGAGCAGAGCAGCACCCTGAGCCCATAGAATAGGTATTCAGTTCTGGGGCGAAAGATACTCACACTTGATGAGAACTGAAACTTTTTCAAACTATAAATATTCCCAAAAATGTTTGAAAGTTTTTTTTTTGTTCAGAATTTATGCGTTGTTGCTTTTTGCGTATTTTTTTGTATATTTTTTTTGGGTCCGCTTTATTTTGTTGTTTGTTAATTTTCAAATATTTTGAGCGCTTCAGGTCATTATGAAAAGAATTTCTCGTATCCCTTGCAGTGGGTGTATTTTAATAATTCTCTTCTGATATTCTTTTTTGCGCTTGCCGCACTCTGCCAAATGCCAAAAATGTAGCGTACTGTAATTTTGTAATTTGGATGAAAATTATGAATAATTTTTGTGTCGGAATTTGACAGTTTATTTCGAGTCTACTTATGAGGGGAAAGGGGTGGGTGAGCTGGGAATTTCAATTCTGTTGGCATTTATCATAATTTTCTTTGTCAGCGGCGATTCATTTGATAAATGCCCGACAAATCGGGAGAACACGGGTTTCATAATGCATTCGCACAGCCGTATCTGTGCCTGTAGCTGCATCTGTATCTGCCAGATATTCGGACAACACACATTGGGCTTTAGCATTGAAAGCTGAAGATTTTCGCATTGCATAGCTCTGAAGGACGCCGACAGCGTTGATTTGATTTGGCATTTCTCTGGCTATCTATCTATATCTAAAGTATCTCAACGGCTGTGCTGGCGCTCGTTTCGCACTAGCACTCGCATCCCCATTCGATGTTTTTTTGAAGTTCACAAAATTTTTATTTTTGGCAGACAAGAGATATCTAAGGAGGCTAAAACGATCATCCATCATATGCCAGAATGATCTGGGTTTTAAGGGTTATCCATAGCCTAGATTGATCGCCGATCGGTATTGAACGATCCCCTCGAACAGCTGTTTAGTTACTGATCGTAAAGCTATCACCGATCGGCGATCAGAAGGAAGCACCCACTGATAGCCATAGCGCCGCCCCATCTCTTTCTTAGCCCCCTCTCTTCGGGGTGCCAGATCAAATTGGCATTGAGGTGACCAAAAACCAAAACCAGAACAAAAAGCGAAAAATGATCACCGAGAAAAACAAATAAAGATCCCCCTACACACACACACAGTCGCACGCTCAGAGCTGGCTAGAAATGATATGAGAAATAAGCAAAAAAAATAAAAAAATGTAAAGAAGAAAGCTCCCTGAGAAGAAAATGAGCAGCGGAGAAGGATTTCTTCACCGCGGAACAGTTGTCATTGAAATGGATTTGATTCATGCGAGATGGGGGAAATGGGAAATGGGAGAGCGGACTGCGGTTCTTGGATCGCGGATCGCGGATCGCTCACGCAATCGTCGGAGAAAAGCTCCCTGCTCTCTCTTGGCAATCCTGATTGCATCATACGCTCACATATACCCGAGGCAATGCCCACTTGCTGAGGAGGCGACTGCTCCGGTGATGATGCTAGACCGAAAAAGGGAGCAGAAAAAACCGAAATCGAAACAGAAACAGCGCCACGCACACCGAAAGGAAAAGCTTTTCGGGAAAAGCCTCAGGCGAACCATGGGTATCAAGTTGCCCCGTATAAAAGGCAAGTTTACCGGCTGCACGGTTCAGAACGGCTTTCGAGCGCGTAAGTGCAACACCTTTGATGTGCGAACTCTGATTTTTGGATATTACCCAGCGGCAGCAGCAGCAACAGCAGAAAGCAGAAAGCAGCAGCACAGCAGCAGCGATTTGACCTTTTTGTGAAAAGGAATATACCTTAAATAATTATTACTATTACATATATATGAAACGATCGAGAAAAGCTAGAAAAGTGTTAATGTGTGTGTGCGGTAATTGTCCTGGCGAAAAAGGATCTATGAAAACTATATGTGATTCCCATTTGGATAACTGTGACCCGGATTATCGCGGATTATCGAATCGAAATGGATTACCACTAACGATCTTACCTTGGGAACCCTACTTCAGTTACTTAACCTAACCTATAGGTGCTAATTCGTTAGCCAAAGATCCAGTCTTGTGAAAAGCATGCAACTCTATCTCAAGGCGTTCTTGTGTAACCAATCTCAAAGTGAAGTAACAAGGATAAGAGGACATTAAAATCAATAATTTAAATTCAAAGTTATTTGAATAAAATTAAATTAATTAAAGTTTTCTTCAAAACTAAGCTCTCCGTTAAAGTCATTAACTATCCTTCTTTTTATCATCTAAAGCATTTATGGAAAGAAATTCAATATTTTTTTAATTTAAAAAATTTTTTAAATCAAAAATTGACTCATATATATTAATCACAGAGATATTCAGCTTTAGAAAGGGACAGTCAGCTGTTACTTCATCAAGAGTGAAAATTTTGTTTTCGAAACGTGTCCGAATGCTGTAATAGCGATTTCGAATTACTGGCCAAACAAACACACAAACATACTATATGCGTGGCATACTATTAAATAAAAGATAGAATTAGAATTCGAATTCGATTCTCTGTCGACTCATATACATGGGCGAAAATATTTCGAATATGTTTTAAAAATAACCAAAGACATTAGACAGAGATCGCTAATTCTTATATGTATATGAATATATACCTATATCTATCTATGTGTGCCATGCGGTAGCATGAGCCGAAAAAAGCTTCTCGAATCTACCGAATACACATATAGTATAGAAAGTATATGCATGTGTTTAGTTTCGAAACAATTTCGAGAATTTTAAAAATAACGCATTCGCTGAAAGTTCGCGTCGCATCGAATCGTATCGTCGATAGTCGATTTTGTGTGGATTTTCGATTCGAAATTCTCATTGCCCACGAGCTCTATTAAAAAGGAATCATTGCGATCTCGCAACTCGCTCAGGATAGCAGCTTAATTAATCCGAAATCGCGTGCCGCATTCTCGATTTCGAATCGAATAAACCGGAAAACTAGTAGAGTGAGAGTGAGTTTATGGTGAAAACTTGATGTCGAAAGGAGTTACCATTATGTAATCGTTCAGAGTCTTTCCTCCATCCATAAATCTGGAAGCAGATACGCAAGAATTTAATTCAAAATCGACATTACGTAACAAATACCAACGCCCCACATATGCGGAAAATGCTACATATATCGGGCACTCACATTCACGCGTATCTATATATGCATATATAATATATATATACGTGTGTAGGTGTCCGTATCGGATCCGTGATCTATATTTAGGCGACAACCCACACAATTCACTTGTTGTCTGTTTATAAGAAAAACAACAACAACAAGAGTACAAGGCCTAATTAACTTTGAGGTGTGAAATAAAATCAAAGCATTCGAATATCTACACATAAATATCCGGTTACGGTAACGGGAATTTCGAAAATATGTTCATATTTGGAAATCCAAATCAAACTTTCGAAATATCACTCGCACACACACACTGATCCCAGACATGAGTCTATATTCTTCGGTGCCTGCCATATTGCTGTTGCTGTCAAAAATGGGTCAAAAGCATAAAAGCTACAAATCAGATCTTCGTAAAATCCAAAAATATTATGCCACTCTTTGGAAGCCATAAATTAATCCTGAATATTTGTTCTACCTATTTACAGGGAAGTTTTGGGCTCACGACGCGATTACTAAGAAATTTTGAAAGTCCCATTTATTTCTCGAGTTTTTAACTGTAAAAGCGAAATTTAATCAAGATGCCGAAGCCAGCCCCAAATCTTGAGGATGAGGATCCTACGCCATACCTGTTCGTGTCTTTGGAACAAAGACGTATCGATCAATCGAAACCCTATGATTCGAAGAAGAACTGTTGGGTGCCCGACGAGAAGGAGGGTTATCTCCTTGGTGAGATCAAGGCCACCAAGGGCGATATCGTCTCCGTGGGCTTGCCTGGTGGAGAGGTAATGAAATCGCCCCAAGGGCTAGGTCATCTATAAAAAAACCATTGAAAACTTATGCAAGAGGCTCTTGGGGAATTTTTGTTAGGGGTTCCCCATCAAAGGCCTGCCCTATGTTGCCCCTGGGCAAGATAATTTTGGTACTACAAAATCATTTTGTCAAGAGGTTACAAGAAAAGGAAACTATTGCCCCCTTACAGAAACTCCAAGAGCACTCCGTAATAGAACCATGAAAGCGTATAGAAACTATAGATTTTACATCTATGCATATGATTAGGTAAAAGATTTCAAATCCGAGAAGGTGGAGAAAGTAAATCCACCGAAATTCGAAAAAATCGAAGATATGGCCGACATGACCGTGCTGAACACCCCCTGCGTGTTGCACAATCTGCGTCAGCGTTACTATGCTAAGCTCATCTACGTAAGTTCCGTACTGCCAGAGACTCACTAATGTATGGGTATCTCTTTTCTTTCTCTCAAAACTCAAAACTCAAAAACGACTAACCAACCAAAAAAATTGTACAAAAACTAAACATAACCAATTGGGTGGGACGTGAACAAAACGAAATCGAACTGAAATGACGAACAAACAAAATGATCGAACGAACAAACGAACGAAATATAGACGCGAGACTTCAAGAAAGATCAGCTCCAGCAAGTGAACCCTCCAAAATACGAAAAAGCTGAGGATATGTCCAACTTGACATACCTTAACGACGCCTCTGTGCTCCATAACTTGAGACAGCGGTACTACCACAAGCTCATCTACGTAAGTAATTGCCTATCCCAGGGTGGCACAGTTAAATGCGTTCTATGTTATTACCCCACCGCTTCCAAAACTCACTCCTTACCCTCCAAGAAACCACATCTCAAAATTGGATAAATATTTGATTAGAGCTCTACTAGTCTCTGATTCCCAAGCTTGAATACAAACCTAATGCAATCGAGTAGCCGGCTAACCCCTCATCATGAATTTACTTTTGGAAAACACCAGACTCATGTATGACATACGAGCTATACCGAAATCCTAACCCCCGCTAACCCTCATTTCCTGTATTGTATGCACTAATCGGCTTCTATTAAACCAAAACCGAAAAACTTTACCGTCCAGTCGGATGAAGCGCACAACTGGAAAGAAAACAAACACACAACACACAATCAAAGCCACGAGAATTGGTTACCAACACACAAAGGAAGCTGAGCTGAAAGTTCCCAACAGATCATCAAGCAATCAATCATTACCCCAATCCACACAGAAAACTTTAAACAAGTATCCTGCCAACCAAAAACATCGTAGTTAGTTTTTATTCATAACCACAACCGAACACCAAAAAACTGGTAGACCACAAATGACAACAAAACTGTTACTAATAACGTTATATTTAAGTAAATTTCTTCCCTAATATTCACCACTATCTGTGACGGGGCTGAGAGCTCTCCGAAAAGAAAGACTGAAACAGTTGCAAACACAAAAAACGAATACTAATGACTTGTGGAGAAGCTCTCGGACTGCTGGCCCCCAAAAACATAACTTTCCTCCTCCAAAAAAGATTGCTAACAAAAAAGGAACTAATGAAGTATTCAGTCGTATTAATCACAAAATTCTACCCCCATTTTCTTCCGTCGAAAAACAGACCTACTCTGGTCTTTTCTGCGTTGCCATCAATCCTTACAAGCGCTACCCCGTGTATACCAACCGTTGCGCTAAGATGTACCGTGGCAAGCGCCGTAATGAGGTGCCACCCCATATTTTCGCCATCTCTGACGGTGCCTACGTCGACATGTTGACCAACCACGTGAATCAATCTATGTTGATCACCGGTGAGTCTGGTGCCGGAAAGACTGAGAACACCAAGAAGGTCATTGCGTACTTCGCCACTGTCGGCGCCTCCACCAAGAAGGACGATTCCCAGAAGAACAAGGGCTCCCTGGAAGATCAGGTTGTGCAGACTAACCCTGTGCTTGAGGCTTTCGGTAACGCCAAGACCGTGCGTAACGATAACTCCTCTCGTTTCGTAAGTACCCTCAACAATTTGATGATTTGGCTATGGGAAGCGGGCTCTAATTTGATTTTCCTACGCAAACCAGGGTAAATTCATCCGTATCCATTTCGGCCCCACTGGCAAGCTGGCTGGTGCTGATATTGAGACCTGTAAGTTTTTATCTCTAGTCGTAGAGATGCAGATTACTAAAGCTATACCTCTCCTCTTATAGATCTGCTCGAGAAGGCCCGTGTCATCTCCCAGCAGTCCCTGGAGCGCTCCTACCACATCTTCTACCAGATCATGTCTGGCTCCGTTGCCGGTGTTAAAGGTATACATTCGCCTCACTCAATCACCCGACCATCCCTCATCACCAGACAATCGGGGAACATTCTGTTTCTCAACGAATCTCTTCTAGTTGTTGTTTAGGTTCTACACACACGAACGAACACAAACACAGCAGACACAAACACATACACATATACCCACCCATACAAAACTGATACCATAGATTAATCAATGTACTTTCTATATACGCATTATCTGTCTAGACATTTGTCTGTTGACCGATAACATCTACGATTACCACATTGTCTCCCAGGGCAAGGTCACTGTACCCAGTATCGATGATGCTGAGGAGTTCTCCCTCACCGATGTAATTGTCCCCACCTTTATATGATTCTAAATTTCGTTTTTATATTGTTTATTGACACTTAGATACTTATTATTTGGCTAAACTACTACTTAAAGATCGTAATCAATCTTAGAGCAATTTATATCTAGTTGGTTAACTATTTATTGCGTCCGCTATCGTATCGTAAATGGATTAGGCCACACCCTATCCGCTTAGCTATAGCCCAATACTATGCCAAGCACCATCCAGAGAAACGGATAATTGGAGACCATAGTAGAAAACATTCAGATCCCGACCCGAATACCCTACCACCACCAGAGATCGTAACCCACTCCACATTCCACTAACAAACAATGAACCCCCCCTCGATAAGGACATTATTAAATATGTATTTTTCTACCTTTCCATATATACCTTCCACCAAATCCCACAACACACAACACACCACTCATAATTGTCGTACAATGTTGTTCGCATATATATCGTATATAGAATACTGTCTGCTATCGAACAACATTTACGACTATCGCATTGTCTCGCAAGGCAAAACGACCATACCCAGCGTCAACGATGGCGAGGAATGGGTCGCCGTGGATGTAAGGCCATACAGAACATGGTTACTTGTCTGCATAATCGTACTACCCAATCCATAACCCAATCCATAACCCCAACCAAACATGTCTCTTCTATGTTGTGTCCTCAATGTTGTCCAACCTATACATATGTACAAATCTATGTACTTTTCTGAGTCAGTGTCCTAAACTTCATGTCCTAGTCTTCAACAAAATTCATAATGCTTGCCGAAGCGCAAAGCCTAACATAGCCATAAACCTAAAACCTATTTTAAGAAACCTAATCTACTTAAAACAAATAATCGTAGTATGTTTTTATGGTAGATAGGATAGGAAAATTTAGGACATAGGGCCTATCCTCTACACAACACAAAACACAAACCCTATTATTATTTGTTATATGCGATATTATCGAGCCTCTTCGTTCGCGTAAATTAGAAATGGTTTTTCTGACCCAACATATTGGCGATTATCCCGGCATTTGCCAGGGCAAAACGCGGATACCCGGTGTCAACGATGGTGAAGAATTTGAGTTAACTGACGTAAGTTTTGGTGCAGGTCGACAAGTGCTTCCCAACCCGAACCCAACTCCAGCTTCCAGCTCGGAACTGTTGTAAAAATATTTCTTCTCTATCAAGTATTACGTATTAAACAGTTTTTATCTTCTTGTGAACACCACTGATGACGTTTGACAATGATCCAAACACGTTCTGATCAATCTCTCTCGCTCTATGTAGTGACGGCTATGATATCTGTGTACATATGATTAATTTTCAAGTGTTATTCCGGAATTATCTTGAGTTACTGCGCTCTCTATCAATCTCTTTCACCTTATCGTTTCTCTACAATTCTTTCAATTTCCACCCAAGTAGTTTGCCCCACCAATCCAATCCAATATTCCGCTTGTACCATACACAAAGCCACTTAATAGACCAAATAGTCCCCAGCTGGGAGCAGAAAGGATCTTACACCGAATCTAACTAAAGTTAATTCCATTTCGCCTCGCTCACGTGACACCGGGTTTTATTACAATGCCATTGAGACATAAAGATGAAAGACCGCTCCTGGCTGGGAATAATGCACAAGGATTACGCGACACACACACACACTCTAAACACATAGCACACACACAGCACAATGCACACAAGCACTGAACATGTGATACCCTAGGCTTAGAGCATAAGTTCTGTTCTTCTTGCTAAACCAAAGAAATCCTTTTCTCCGACTATATATATGCAGAAATGTGCTTCCTCTCCGATAACATTTACGACTACTTTAACGTATCCCAGGGTAAAGTCACTGTACCCAGTATCGATGATGCTGAGGAGTTCCAGCTTGCAGATGTAAGTGGTCGTCAAACACACACCGAAAACACAACCAAACTGCACTTCACCCCACACCACACCACCACCCACACGCACAGACATATAGACACACCCCGAATATATATATATGCATCCGATATCGGTGACGTCTGAACGACAAGGAAAACCCACCAACCGATGAGCTATATACCAACCACTCACACCCAAACAGACATCTTTTGTGTGTTTTGTGATTTTCTTTTCTTCAATATGTTTTTTTTTTTGTGGTTACCCAAGTTCCGTTTCGAATCCGGTCCCCGAGACCGGGGCACATAGAGTTGTAACGATGGAATGGCGAATGTCGCAACCCCTGCCCGAAAAGAGCATCCCACGGATGCTGTGACTATTTCTTTATCTGTACCTGTACCTAATACGAATGCCCCGACGACGTCGATTCCGTTGTCCCCGACTTTGACTTTTTGCCTGGAATGTAAATGCATCATGTTACCCTAAGATATTCATAGTTTTAGATGAAATGGACGAGTGTGTGAATACCCCTTGATTTGTGCCTCGAATAGATACTTTGTACAAATCCAACTGGGTCCCGGTGTATCTAATACGATATTAGTGTGTCACGGCCGCAGACTGACTTGACAGCCGTTGTGTGATAAGAACTCAGCACGTAAACCTCATAAAAATCTCGTATAGATCACCCGAGAGAAAATCCCGAAAATATCCTTGTGAATCTTGTCTTGTTAGTGATTAAGCGACCCGGCAATCCACGCGTTTCCCAACGATTCCGGAATACTTAAGCCACCTGGTAAACCTAGCTATATCGATATAAATATAGACCATAAATAGTAGCACCCGTAGGTCTACTAACCCTAACGCCTATACTTGCTGCTCGAAAACTTTAGAAACTCTAACTTCAGTAGTGATTCGTTTGAAGCATGTGCACGATCTACTAGATGTAAGCTACACTCAACCACAGAAAATATGCTCAAAACCAAACCCAAAAAATAACGCTGATAAAAGCCATTAACCCGATGACACGAGATTGGAGAGGTTTCCCTTACTAAAGTATCACTCTTTTGTGCCACCTAAATTCTCGACCCACAGCAAGCCTTCGACATCTTGGGCTTCACCAAGGAGGAGAAGGAGAATGTGTACAGGATCACCGCCGCTGTCATGCACATGGGTGGCATGAAGTTCAAGCAACGTGGTCGCGAGGAACAGGCTGAGCAGGACGGCGAGGAGGAGGGTGGCCGTGTGTCCAAGCTGTTCGGCTGCGACACCGCCGAGCTGTACAAGAACTTGCTGAAGCCCCGCATCAAGGTCGGCAACGAGTTCGTCACCCAGGGCCGTAACGTCCAGCAGGTCACCAACTCGATCGGTGCCCTCTGCAAGGGTGTGTTCGATCGTCTGTTCAAGTGGCTGGTGAAGAAGTGTAACGAGACTCTGGATACCAAGCAGAAGCGTCAGCACTTCATTGGTGTACTGGATATTGCTGGTTTTGAGATCTTCGACGTAAGTATCGGACAGATCGGGGGACTTGAGCGGGCCGTCACCGTCCAAGGTGATCCATACCATGGATCCACTTGGGGGATGTTGGTCTGCTATAGCAGTGAGTGCCCCCAACCCATTTCATTCCGATGATTGGGCTGGAGGCCCACTCGCAGCTGACTTGCTAACACGTCTCTCAACAGTTTAGCTAGGAATTCAAAATCACTCGGGGAACCTACAAAGGTGGTGCACCCTCTCTTCGCACCAAAAACAAAAGACAAAAGCCACAGAAACACACATAGTACACAGTAGCAACAGTAGCAGTAGCCTTAGATAATCCACCTTTATCGCTATTTTATTCTGTAAATATTCCCGACTCCAATGTAGTACAACGGCTTCGAGCAATTGTGTATTAACTTCACCAATGAGAAGCTGCAGCAGTTCTTTAACCATATCATGTTCGTCATGGAGCAGGAAGAATACAAGAAGGAGGGTATTAACTGGGACTTTATCGATTTCGGTATGGACTTGCTGGCCTGTATCGATCTCATTGAAAAGGTGCTTAAAAGCTTCAAACTCAATTTGTGTTTCTATCTTTAAACTTTGTATTGTTTATCTTGCGGGAAATGTACTGGAATTATTTTTGTTTGTCATGTCATGTTCTAGCACTGTCAGTCAATCTTTTAGATTTCAATCAAAGTCGAGGGCTTTTCGCAAGAGTGATCTCAGGTAAACTGCAAATGAGTGTATTTTGAATGTCAGGCCCCCCCACACCCTCCAATCACTATGTTTTAATGCACTGAATATATATACTCATCGCACCAATCCTCACCGATTCCCCAAAAAACGATATCTAGTACAACGGTTTCGAGCAACTGTGTATTAACTTCACCAACGAGAAGTTGCAACAATTCTTCAACCATCACATGTTCGTTTTGGAGCAAGAAGAATACAAGAGGGAAGGCATCGACTGGGCCTTCATCGATTTCGGTATGGACTTGTTGGCCTGTATCGATCTGATTGAAAAGGTTCGTCTCCGCTCATTCGCACCAATCAGCCTTCCAAGCCAAAGATTTTCAAACTATCCGCCAACAGCTCGTTGCCCTATCTATAAATATACGAATAAGTTTTAATTATAATGCGTTCCATAGCCCCGAAATGGCAAATCATCTAGAACTGATGATCCCAGGAGGGGTGGCATATCTACACCTATTTTTTACAGTCATGCGGAGAAGTGCGCCCATAAGCGTTTTCTAGCTCCATTTACGTACTATAAGCACCCACCCCCACACCCATATTTATTTCATGTCTGCCCAGAACCATGAAGAACCCCCACAGAAAGTTCGAGGGATGACCGAAAAGTAACTAACCCGACGAAAACAATTTCGACCAAGCATTGAAACTACATCCTGATTAACCCCGCTTTATTATTGTGTTACATATTGTTCCGTTCCACAATCTAGTACAACGGTTTCGAACAATTGTGCATCAATTTCACTAACGAAAAACTGCAACAATTCTTCAATCATCACATGTTCGTTTTGGAACAAGAAGAATACCAGCGCGAGGGCATCGAATGGACCTTCATTGATTTCGGCATGGATCTGCAATTGTGTATTGATCTGATCGAAAAGGTACAGACGCGGCCACAACTATCTAACAGAGCAGATAGCCCATGCTGACCATTACACAATAATACACAATTGCGATAGAAATGCACCGTAAAGAATGTGATCTAATCTAATGCAAATTCTAATCGATATTAATTTCCATTAACTTAGTTGTAAGATCGCCTAAAGCTAAACAAGCACCAACCACTGTTAATGCATTAGCAACTTTACGACTCACAACTAAAATTGTAAGGGGTAAGTCCTATGTACTAATGCGTTCTATTAGTCGTACCGTCGTAGTCTTAGTCGAGCGTTATGCCGCTTACGAGAATTGTCGAAACAAAAACTACTTAATTGTTAATGCGTGCTTGCTACTAGAAAATCTTACAGCAGCCCTGTTGAAAGTGATCGCCAGACGAGACTAATGTACCGAACTTCGATTTCTGTCACCAATAGCCCATGGGTATCCTGTCCATCCTGGAGGAAGAGTCTATGTTCCCCAAGGCCACCGATCAGACCTTCTCGGAGAAGCTGACCAACACCCATTTGGGCAAGTCCGCTCCCTTCCAGAAGCCCAAGCCTCCAAAGCCCGGCCAGCAGGCTGCCCACTTCGCCATCGGCCATTATGCTGGTTGCGTCGCCTACAACATCACCGGTTGGTTGGAGAAGAACAAGGATCCTCTGAACGACACTGTTGTCGACCAGTTCAAGAAGTCGCAGAACAAGCTGCTGATCGAAATCTTCGCCGATCACGCCGGCCAGTCGGGTGGCGGTGAACAGGCCAAGGGAGGTCGTGGCAAGAAGGGCGGTGGCTTCGCTACCGTCTCGTCGGCCTACAAGGAGCAGCTGAACAGCTTGATGACCACTCTGCGCTCCACCCAGCCTCACTTCGTCCGTTGCATCATTCCCAACGAGATGAAGCAGCCTGGCATGGTTGATGCCCACTTGGTTATGCACCAGCTGACCTGTAACGGTGTGCTTGAAGGTATCCGTATTTGCCGTAAGGGCTTCCCCAACAGGATGGTGTACCCCGACTTCAAGATGCGGTGAGTATTGGGTCCGTCCAGGCCCTAGGTCTACACTTAACTCTTATACACTAGCACCTAGACTTAGTTCTTAGTTCGATATCGATATCAGAGATGTAGTCCAGCACCCGCAGCCTCCTGTACATACACTCCAGTCGGGTTACAACTAGGCCTAGGAACTATCTAGTATTTACGGTCAATAATTAACTTGTAAATTGTAATACCCAACTCTAGTTACATGATTCTGGCTCCTGCCGTCATGACGGCCGAAAAGCAGGCAAAGAACGCCGCCGCCAAGTGTCTGGAAGCCGTCGGACTGGACCCCGACATGTATCGCATTGGTCACACCAAGGCACGCATATAAAACTCCCCTTTCAAAATATCCACTTTGTATATCCAAGCGAATGTCCATGCTCCAATTGTATCACTAGTGTATCTCGCTCTTGACTCCCACTTGTTTCTCCTCTTTGTATGTACCATGTACCAAATATCAGATCCAGTTTCAGTTCCAGTGCTGTGCCTCTATGTTAGGTGTATCTCCGTCTAAGAGTCTTACTGTGTGTAGCACGATCTGTTCAGAACATCGAATCAAAACAAAATTCTACATCCTAACAGGTACCAGATTCTGAACCCCCGTGGCATTAAGGACCTCGATTGTCCAAAGAAAGCCTCCAAGGTTCTGATTGAATCCACCGAGCTGAACGATGACCTTTACCGTCTGGGTCACACCAAGGCATGAATAAGTTCTTCCTTTAGCTAAGCTTAATCTGGCAAAACAACTTCAAAATTGTGTGAACAAACCAACACAAGCACTTATGAGTGGATGGCTCAACAGTATCTTTGTGTAGTCAATAATCTTTTGCAGGGTGCTCGAGAAAACCTCAACAACGAGAGAGCACCCCATACACGAAACACCATACACTTTACACTTCAGTCTCAGAGGCCCAGTGGACAAGCCACAACTGTGCCAAGAGGGTACACTTGTATAAAATGACCTCTCCATATTGCAGCTATCAGATCCTGAATCCAGCTGGCATTGTTGGCGTCGACGATCCCAAGAAGTGTGGGTCCATCATTTTGGAGTCCACCTCATTGGATCCCGATATGTACCGCATTGGACACACCAAGGCAGGGCCACGTTCCGATCTATTTCGACCTCTATGCTCATGCATTTTGAACTCTCTTTCTTTTATTATCTGCTCCAACCCCAAATCAAGTAGTTTTGATATATCTATTCTATATCCCCTCCACACTTGACGAATACCACACAACTCGTATTCGAATCGAATGAATCCGTCTCGTTCTCGATCTATCAATACATACAATAAAATCGAACTTCCCTCGTATCTCAAATGCCGGCCAGAGGCGATACGAGAAAAATGCAACCACCAAACAAACAATGATATACAAATTCAGTACAAAATCCTACAGATCTTAGGCGCCCTTTAGGTAAACAGCAACAGAACCTTACTAAGGGCGCTCAGTTCAAGTTCAGCACTTTTGTATGACTTCTACCCCTTCCCGGAAATGAAATGATATGAATTCCAGCTACACCAACTCCACACACACACACATAGACACGCACACACAGCACACACACTTGTAAAACCCCAAGCATGGGTTCGAAAGTTCTTATGTAGAAAGTTGTCCTTTTGAAGATTTTGTTGTTAAGATCAACTGTAAATAACACTAGACCTAAGCTAGACATACTAAACCGTGATTAGATACTTGGTATTCTGTAGTATCATTAATGTTGATTATCATCATAAACATTTAGCTACCAAATCCTGAACCCCAAGGGTATCAAGGATCTTGAAGATCCCAAGAAATGCACGAAGGTCCTAATCGAATCGACATCATTGGATGATGATCAGTACCGTTTGGGTAACACAAAGGCACGCACAACCGAACATTTTTTCTGCACTTCTACGAATACTTCAAAAACCCCCAAAACACTTTTGTCAATGGCTCCGAAACAGATGTCCAGACACACATTTTCACATTGCACCCAAAACACAGAAAAACACACAAAACTCTCATAGAGTCGGACCTTGGTCGAGATACAAACTAAGCAAAAAGCTTAAATCTTGAGCCGGGATCTCTCTGTGCGCATGTCCTTTCGTCTCAATCTCTATGAATTGGAATTATAAAAAACCCAGATCCTTTCCAAATTCCAATCAGCGAAAAACCTTTACAAAAAGGGTAGAAGCAACCCCCTCCCAAATACCCCCTTTATTGGTGTCTACACTTCGTTTTAGTAGTAACTTACCTAGACGTAACTCTACTATTCCCTAGTCAGTAGTTAATTTATCTAACCCCCCCACCCGAAAATCAAACAACAATTAGTTAGTACGTATGCACTCTAACAATTAACTAAATCGTTTGAAACAAATTAATACAAAACATTCAAACTACAAAACCCCCATACAGCTACAAGATCATGTGCCCCAAGCAATTGCAGGGCGTTGAGAAAGACAAAAAGGCCGCTGAAATAATCATTAAGTTTATCGATTTGCCCGAAGATCAGTACCGTTTGGGTAACACAAAGGTATATGGCAGACAATATATCTTACAAATTCATTCACAGCCACAAAGCATACACTGCACTTTTATTCTTCTTTTGCTTGAATCTGGAGAATATATCCCCGTTCCTATATTTGACTTAAAGCCCAGCCACTATATATGGTTTGTCTGTGCTTTAATTCGAGTCTCGGCGTAGCGCAGGATATTTTCCCGGCTTCATTCGCCATACGTGTCTGCACTTCTTTCAAACTCCGCACCATTTTTTGCAAACTTTCGCTGCTTACTACGAGATATTCACTCCTGATTAGCGCTCCACAACCCAACCGTGACAGCTTCAGTTGTTAGTACACAGCTCTTGTTGGGGATTGTGCTGTGGGGCGTCTGGCCTGGAGCAAACGTCTTGCCATGTCTGAGTCTCATCTGAGTGTTATTTCATCTGCCTGTACCTAATCCCATCTCCATCCCTTATTTACTAAACCCATATATGTTGTTTGTCTTGAATTATGTGTCTTGTGATTTTATGTACTTTCTGTGTTATTGTTCAAACCATCCATCCTCTATCTATCCCAGTTCAACCTGTCCAAAAGTGTTTTTGAAGAACCGCTTATGCAAAAGCAAAAAAAAAAGAAAAGAAAAAGAACCAAAGGAGTCCGAGTGGTCCGAGTGGGTTTACCCAAAAGTTCCCCGGACAATTTTGGTTCCGCTTAGTGCACGCGCTCTTCAGGATGCGAAGCAAACAGAACACTAACTTATTACTATTTCTCCCCAACCCACAAAACCACCCTTAAACCACAAACAGGTGTTCTTCCGCGCCGGTGTCCTGGGTCAGATGGAGGAGTTCCGTGATGAGCGTCTGGGCAAGATCATGTCCTGGATGCAGGCCTGGGCTCGTGGTTACCTGGCCCGCAAGGGCTTCAAGAAGCTCCAGGAGCAGCGCGTCGCCCTCAAGGTTGTCCAGCGCAACCTGCGCAAGTACCTGCAGCTCCGTACCTGGCCCTGGTACAAGCTGTGGCAGAAGGTCAAGCCCCTCCTCAACGTCAGCCGCATCGAGGATGAGATTGCCGTGAGTATAGCGAACAGGGGACATCTCCGTCAGCGGTCTGCCAGCGTTTTGGTGGCATTTGTGGTTCGACGAGTGTGAACTTGGGCGGAGCAGTTGCCAGTGGCAATCAAGCGAAGACTGTGCTGATGTAGCCCTGGTATGTCCATTCCGTTCGGATTCGGTTAGCCAGCCCCGCTCATTGTCTGGGGTAATTGGATGGGTCCGGGCAGCTGCACCAATCAAATCCCCAAAAACTCAATCTTATTTTAGCCAATGGCCATAAACATTGTTGCGATGCGAAATTCTTTCGCTTAATTAAGCACACAACTTAATACCTGCAGCACGGACATGCAACCCATGCTCACTAAAACTAAAAGCCAAAATCTGAAAGCTGAAAACTGAAAACTGAAAACAACATCCACCCACTTAGAGCAGCTGCCCGAACATATCGATACGATCTGATTCCAATCGCCGGGGCTGCCAAAAATAGATGCTGTCATAATCTCTTCGCACTTTCGGGCCAAATGTGGCCACTGTTTACCCCAGCGAAACTTTTCGCTGGAATCCAATAACTCGTTCACCCCTCACAATCCCATGTACACGGTACATATGCATCTTGATCAGAAGTTATGACTTGCTCTGGGTCTATTCTGGGCCCTGCCACATAGCTCGGGCATTTTTTTTAAGAGCCACAATTAGTTTGCCAATTAGCTTGCTAATTAAATAATAAAAAATGAGCGAAGAGATGCCCACGTATAGTTCCGATTCCCGATGAGTAATTTAACATGATGTATACACACGCACAATCCGTGGCATATGTGTATTCTATATATACTTAAGATGGTACACCTGCTGGCCCCGCCGCACAAGTGCGAGTTGATAGGCCCCATACCGAAGCCCCGCACTGTATGCCAGCCCATTGCCCACGGCAATGCCAGCGATTTGTGAATTATGATGGCTACCTCCTCCTGACCAAGGCGATTACACACATGCCAAGTGGCAGCAGCTGCCGTGGCGCTGCCACGCTCGCTCTGCTCTGCTCGCTTAGGGGCGTTTGCTAATTTTATAGCCCAAGTGGCCCAGTGCATTTGCAGCAGCCATTCCAGTTGTATTTGACCAGTCGTCGTCGCGGTAACGCGTACCACAAACGAACCCCCAACGAAGAACCAATCGAACAGAGCACAAGGGTTGACTAGCTTACCTGGGGAGCAGCATCTTGATTTAACGAACTCGAAAGTGGAGTTAACTGGCATTACAGCTAGGGCGGGAGATATTAACCAGTGAAAAGGTTTAGCAAAAGTGATCAGTTGAAGCCGAGAGAGTTTGAAGCACATTAGCCTGCTGGAAAGCAAAGTTGGAAGCTAGCAACAGCGAAAGGGAGTTATTGAAAGTGATCTAGCACTATGGCCGATGAAAAGAAAACCAAGAAAACGAAAAAATCCTCCGAAGCAACCACACCCACTGCTGCCACTGAGGAAGCCCCTCCTGCCGAGGCTGCCCCACCAGCTGCCCCTGCAGAGGAAGCGCCTCCTGCCGCTGCAGCAGAACCCACACCCGTCGAACCACCGCCACCAGCCCAGCCAGCTGAGGAGAGCAGCTCTGGCGGCTCCTTTACTAACCCATCGAATGCTTCTAATGACTTACAGCGTCTGGAGGAGAAGGCCAAGAAGGCTGAGGAACTGCACGCCGCTGAAGTGAAAGTACGCAAGGAGCTGGAGGCCCTCAACGCCAAGCTGTTGGCTGAGAAGACCGCCCTGCTGGACTCCCTGTCCGGCGAGAAGGGTCAGCTGCAGGACTTCCAGGAGCGCAACTCCAAGTTGACCGCCCAGAAGAACGACCTCGAGAACCAGCTGCGCGTAAGTATAAAGACCCAACCCAATCCCATTAATCCCACACCGAATCAGGTCCATTTAAATGATGGCATCAATCCAAGATCCGCGAAAGCGGAAAACGCTAAATTGATCAAGTGCAATCGAGCATGAAAGTTGCTCGGCTATTTCGAGCCATTTGCGCAATTGGCTAAATTTAGCAGTGACCACTCACCTCACCTACTTACTCACCCACTTAGCCCAGCCGCACCCTCACCTTCTCCATTTTTTGAATTGCCATAGGACATCCAAGAGCGCCTGACTCAGGAGGAAGATGCCCGCAACCAGCTGTTCCAGCAGAAGAAGAAGGCCGACCAGGAGATCTCTGGCCTGAAGAAGGACATCGAGGATCTGGAGTTGAACGTCCAGAAGGCCGAGCAGGACAAGGCCACCAAGGATCACCAGATCCGCAACTTGAACGACGAGATCGCCCACCAGGATGAGCTCATCAACAAGTTGAACAAGGAGAAGAAGATGCAGGGCGAGACCAACCAGAAGACCGGTGAGGAGCTCCAGTCCGCTGAGGACAAGATCAACCACTTGAACAAGGTTAAGGCCAAGCTCGAGCAGACCCTCGATGAACTCGAGGACTCTCTGGAGCGCGAGAAGAAGGTGCGCGGCGATGTTGAGAAGTCCAAGCGCAAGGTTGAGGGCGACCTCAAGCTCACCCAGGAGGCTGTCGCCGATCTGGAGCGCAACAAGAAGGAGCTCGAGCAGACCATCCAGCGCAAGGACAAGGAGCTGTCTTCCATCACCGCCAAGCTCGAGGATGAGCAGGTCGTTGTTGGCAAGCACCAGCGCCAGATCAAGGAGCTGCAGGCCCGCATCGAGGAGCTGGAGGAGGAGGTCGAGGCTGAGCGCCAGGCCCGCGCCAAGGCTGAGAAGCAGCGCGCCGATCTGGCCCGTGAGCTCGAGGAATTGGGCGAGCGTCTGGAGGAGGCTGGCGGTGCCACCTCTGCCCAGATTGAGCTCAACAAGAAGCGCGAGGCCGAGCTCAGCAAGCTGCGTCGCGATCTTGAGGAGGCCAACATCCAGCACGAGTCCACCCTGGCTAACCTGCGCAAGAAGCACAACGATGCCGTCGCCGAGATGGCTGAGCAGGTTGATCAGCTCAACAAGCTGAAGGCCAAGTAAGTACCGCACATATTGTTCGACTTTTAGCCAGCTTTTTCAGGTGCAACCGAGAATCAGACAGAGAGAGATCTGTATTGGAGATCTTGGTGTAATAGAGTCGTCGTCTTTTGGAGTACTTCGTTACTGAACGGAACTTAACCGAAATTTGCTCTTTTACCTATTTGCTAAACTAGGGCCGAGCACGATCGCCAGACTTGCCACAACGAGCTGAATCAGACTCGTACCGCCTGCGATCAGTTGGGTCGCGATAAGGTAATATGTCGTGACAAGTGGCGCCCGACCAGGACCCCTCCTGTCTGGGCGCCCAGGGATCCACACATATACAGAATCACACTGAACCGATGCATGTCTCAACCAAATAAAAAAAAAAAGCAAACCACACAACTACGTACAACGAAACTACGTCTGTGTGCCCCTCTCACTCTATCTCTCTGTCTAATATATGGAAATGTCTCTCGAAGGTTTCAACGAAAGGACACCAAGTCGCTCGCTTCTCGCCTCTATATATCGCTTACTGTGTCTGTCTCTATCCCCCCACAAGACATTAACTAACCCGTGAAATACGAACCTCTGTGTCTCTATCTATCTGTCTAAAATAGGGCTGAGAAGGAGAAGAACGAGTACTACGGCCAGTTGAACGATCTGCGCGCCGGTGTCGACCACATTACCAACGAGAAGGTATTGAAATTGATCTCTATATATGCGTAATTGCTCTCAACGCGATGCTGTAAATTTAAATGCTGAAAGTTCTAGTTTTTCCAAGTCAACATCTGTGTATAGTATCAACGTAGTTGCCAAGCAACCAGACCGAAAATACCCCTCGAAAAAATTATGTAAAAAGAACTAAAACGACCCACCTCCACTTGAGTAATATCCACGCTTGATCTACTAACTCCATGCCTTGTACAGCACCTCACACGAAACCAAAATGCCACACTTTCAACCGAGAAAAGTACCCCAGTCCGAGCCGAGACTAATGAACCCACTTTCCCAAACCCATTCCCAAACAGGCTGCCCAGGAGAAGATCGCCAAGCAGCTGCAGCACACCCTCAACGAGGTGCAGTCGAAACTGGATGAGACCAACAGGACTCTGAACGACTTCGATGCCAGCAAGAAGAAGCTGTCCATTGAGAACTCCGATCTGCTCCGCCAGCTGGAGGAGGCCGAGTCCCAGGTGTCTCAGCTGTCCAAGATCAAGATCTCCCTGACCACCCAGTTGGAGGACACCAAGCGTCTGGCCGATGAGGAGTCGCGCGAGCGCGCCACCCTCCTGGGCAAGTTCCGCAACTTGGAGCACGACCTGGACAATCTGCGCGAGCAGGTTGAGGAGGAGGCTGAGGGCAAGGCCGATCTGCAGCGCCAGCTGTCCAAGGCTAACGCTGAGTCCCAGGTGTGGCGCAGCAAGTACGAGTCCGATGGCGTCGCCCGCTCTGAGGAGCTGGAGGAGGCCAAGAGGAAGCTGCAGGCCCGCCTGGCTGAGGCTGAGGAGACCATTGAGTCGCTCAACCAGAAGTGCATCGGCCTGGAGAAGACCAAGCAGCGCCTGTCCACCGAAGTGGAGGATCTGCAGCTGGAGGTGGACCGTGCCAACGCCATCGCCAACGCTGCCGAGAAGAAGCAGAAGGCCTTCGACAAGATCATCGGCGAGTGGAAGCTCAAGGTCGACGATCTGGCCGCCGAGCTAGATGCCTCCCAGAAGGAGTGCCGCAACTACTCCACCGAGTTGTTCCGTCTTAAGGGCGCCTACGAGGAGGGCCAGGAGCAGCTGGAGGCTGTGCGTCGTGAGAACAAGAATCTGGCTGATGAGGTCAAGGACCTGCTCGACCAGATCGGTGAGGGTGGCCGCAACATCCATGAGATCGAGAAGGCCCGCAAGCGCCTGGAGGCTGAGAAGGACGAGCTCCAGGCTGCCCTTGAGGAGGCTGAGGCCGCCCTCGAGCAGGAGGAGAACAAGGTGCTCCGCGCCCAGCTGGAGCTGTCCCAGGTGCGCCAGGAAATCGATCGCCGCATCCAGGAGAAGGAAGAGGAGTTCGAGAACACCCGCAAGAACCACCAGCGCGCCCTCGACTCCATGCAAGCCTCCCTCGAGGCTGAGGCCAAGGGCAAGGCTGAGGCCCTGCGCATGAAGAAGAAGCTGGAGGCTGACATCAACGAGCTTGAGATTGCTCTGGATCACGCCAACAAGGTGGGTTTCCAAACTAGGACCTATTGGATTCTCATGACCATGGATCTTTAATCTAAATCGAATTCGTTTTTGCTTTTTTTCCCACTTTAGGCTAACGCCGAGGCCCAGAAGAACATCAAGCGTTACCAGCAGCAGTTGAAGGACATCCAGACTGCCCTCGAGGAGGAGCAGCGCGCCCGCGACGATGCCCGCGAACAGCTGGGTATCTCCGAGCGTCGTGCCAACGCTCTCCAGAACGAACTGGAGGAGTCGCGCACTCTGCTGGAGCAGGCCGACCGCGGCCGTCGCCAGGCCGAGCAGGAGCTGGCCGATGCCCACGAGCAGTTGAACGAGGTGTCCGCCCAGAACGCCTCCATCTCCGCTGCCAAGAGGAAGCTGGAGTCCGAGCTGCAGACCCTGCACTCCGACCTGGACGAGCTCCTCAACGAAGCCAAGAACTCCGAGGAGAAGGCCAAGAAGGCTATGGTCGATGCCGCCCGCCTGGCCGATGAGCTCCGCGCTGAGCAGGATCATGCCCAGACCCAGGAGAAATTGAGGAAGGCCCTTGAGCAGCAGATCAAGGAACTGCAGGTCCGTCTTGACGAGGCCGAGGCCAACGCCCTTAAGGGAGGCAAGAAGGCCATCCAGAAGCTGGAGCAGCGCGTCCGCGAGCTCGAGAACGAGCTGGATGGTGAGCAGAGGAGACACGCCGATGCCCAGAAGAACTTGCGCAAGTCCGAGCGCCGCGTCAAGGAGCTGAGCTTCCAGTCCGAGGAGGACCGCAAGAACCACGAACGCATGCAGGATCTGGTCGACAAGCTGCAACAGAAGATCAAGACATACAAGAGGCAGATCGAGGAGGCCGAGGAGATCGCCGCCCTCAACCTGGCCAAATTCCGCAAGGCTCAGCAGGAGCTGGAGGAGGCCGAGGAGCGTGCCGATCTGGCCGAGCAGGCCATCAGCAAATTCCGCGCCAAGGGACGTGCCGGTTCTGTCGGTCGTGGTGCCAGCCCAGCGGTAAGTCTCTAGAGGATACCCATCTACCCCTCATCACCCCTAGACCCCTATACTCTTTAAGAATTACCCAGATTTCCTCTGCGAAAAAAAGGAAATGAAAAAGAAAGAAACCCAGAACCCTCGAACCTTTCACTCAAACACAGAGCCTCCATTTTGCTGCAATAGCCATCTCACTCTCGCTCACAATCTCGTCAGATCAGTTTTTGAATAATGTGTATATTCTTCCCTTTCATATATGCTCTCCGCTTACCACAAAAAAAAAAACCAGATCTAAATCTGAGGCACCACCACCAAGTGAAAAAAATCTATATAGCGATCCAATTATGGTTCAATTACGATAATGAGAGAACAAAACCATGCAAAGAGAATTATAGCTTATAAGAATTATTATAAAATAAATACTAATAACAATAATATAGATGCATCATACGACATTCGCTAGCAGACAAAAATGTAAAAATTAGAGGCCACCCAAATCAAATCAGAAATCGAAGGATCAAATCATCGAATACCAACCAAAAATGCGTTCATTTTGACAGAAAACCAAACGAAAAGCAAGAAAAAAAGAAAACGCAAAGCAGTAATAAATAAACAAGCAAGCAACCAACAGTAGCACAAGGCTAAATCAATCGAATTGCTTTCTCTACAACCATTTACAAAAACAATACTATTCTTCCACTATATTATTATAAACTGTATTTGTACATGTGTACTGCAGCCGACAGCGTCAAAGGGCCGCAAGAGCGCGCTGCTGGAGCAGTAGAAACTTTCTTGAAACATTTGTAAGTGGACGTGTGTGTGCACGTCTTGACCCGTTCTTGTTGTGTCGGAACTATTCCCCACCACTCCCTCCACACATGCACCAGAAACTACATACGTAGTAGTCAGTCAGCTCATCTCGTTGTCTCGCTCGTTATCGATCAAAATCATTCGTTATCATGTCGTCTCGTTATTGTCCTCTCTCATTCGGCACTAGTCTACCCCAGTATGATACACTCTCTCTCGAAGAGCATTTACGTACGCTCACTTCGTACCTTTGGTTATCGTTATTTCACCTCCGCTCTCGCTAGCACTACGAAACGTGCTGAGAGAGTGGCAAGGAGTTCTCGTTATCGTTTCTCGTTATCCCGATCAGTCAGTCGTCAGCCCGAATTGGTGACTTGTCCCAGCCCCAGCATGTTAATACTCGATAATTGCGTGTGAAATTTAACTAAACTATCCCTCTTCTCTGGTTCTATTCTACAGCCCCGTGCGACGTCCGTTAGGCCACAATTCGACGGATTGGCCTTCCCACCAAGATTCGACCTTGCTCCTGAAAACGAATTCTAAATGCCATTTCATTTTTTAATTTATTTTAAATGATATTTCATAATGATTATGTTTATGATTTTAATTTAATTTCTTAATTTAAAAACAAAATAATAAAACTATAACAAAATATATATCGAAAACGACGGGAGGCAAACCACCATCAACAAGATCGCCAAATGCACTTAGGCAAAAAGAAAACAACTAAATAACACCGAATCGATCCGATCGATTAGCATACATAAGTGAACTGTGTAGCATCCACCGAGTAGATCTGGCTTTTGTGTAAGCGCGACATTTGCCGCGGGGACGCTGCTCGCGAGACCTGTATTGTATTTGTATTTATATATTTTTATACAACTTTCGAAATGCATTCAACCACCAACCAACTAACTATCAAAGAACCTTCGAATCTCGAGACACCACCATGAGAAAGATCGCGAATTGAGAGAGCCCCGTCAAAGTGAAGGCCCCCCGACGGCGTCCACCATCGGTAAATGTCGCCCGCTGTTCGAACCCTTGTTCTATATGTATTCGCAAAAATATATTTGTCGCACAGACCGGACAGGACTCACGGACGACACGAGCTATACACTGCGCCTATGTTTATGTTTAACTTTTGATTCTACCAATCAATGATAATGAGATAAGATCATCACTCGACACTAAATGAAAAGTATACAAAAAAGGAACAAAATAAATGTAAATCAATTTAAAAAAATGCATATGGTATTTTATTTTATAAATTGTTGGATTAAAGCTATTTGGGGTTTACTTTTTCCTCCTTGGATCCCAATTAAGGATTATTGAATCACACAAATATGTATGTATTTGAATGATTTTAATGACCATATCATTAATTTCATGTTCAGAGCAATGAGCACATATAGTTACTTTTCTGATTTACACGCATTTGTACAGCTAAAATTGTGACTTTTTGATCTATCAATTATTTGAAAATATACTTTCAAAGGTCTAGAATGCGTTGCCTAAAACTTTATTGTAGTTCATCCCTTCCTTTCGTTTTAGAAACACAACCGGTAAGAAATTAAAAAACTTTATAGTCAATTTTTAACTAGCTTCAACAAAACCCAAAATTATAGTTTAGTAAATTTATGTTTAGCTTTTAACCCTTCTACACACCGGTGAATCTGAAGATTGTTTTAATGCCGGAATATAAAATGGCAAGGCAGGAGAATGGGGTCTTTAATTGCCGATGCAGGAACTGGCCGGGTCCCAAAGACGATGGTTCTGGTGAGCAACCGGGTACAATGAGGGTCCCCGGGGGGGAATCTTTAACTACACAGTCCTCATGGAAATCGGACACCAGCAAGAGGGTCCTGGCCAGCTTTATGCTGAACGCCTGGCGTCAGAGACGAGAAGAGGTGCGAGATCTGCAGCAAGTTGTGCAGGGTCTTGAGAACAGCGTGAGTATTTTGGAATAATCTTCGCAAGAGCCCCAAGGGTCATGCCTTGAAATCGTAGACCATGAAGACCAAGAATGAACTGCATGTTTTGAACACGGTAATGCGTGTGGAGCAGAAGCGTAATAGCGAACTCCAATTGGAACTAAAGCATTCGCACATGAGTATCAGCAAGGTCCGCTCGTCCTGTGAAAGCCTGACCAGTTCCCTTCAGAATGTTACAGCTGAAAAAAATCAGTTGTGTGAGGAACTGAACAAATCCAGGCAGGAGGTAAGATGGCTTAAGAAGTAGAATTTGATTAAATATATATCTTATATGCCAAATTATACTTTGCCAAACAGCTTAAAGATCTGGAAGAGATTTCCGGCCAAACCAAAAAAGAACTATTTGGAGCCTTGTCGGAGCAGCGCAACCTGCAGAAACAGTTGTCCGAAGAGCAGCGATCAAGACATCAACTGCAGCTGGATAACGAAGAGCTTCTCAAGAAGATCGTCCTGGCAGACTGCAAGAAAGCCCAGTATGAGAAGGCCCAGGAGCTGGCCCAAAACGAACTCGCTGAAAAGGATGAAAGAATCAAAACTCTGAAGGCAGCACTCGAAGAGAAACAACGTAGTGGCAAGGAGTAAGTTATGAATATTACCCATACGCACTGTTGTACAACTAACATTTTATTACCCATACGCACTGTTGTATAACTGTTATGTATTTAAGTAAAACAGGTTTTATATTCGTTTAGATTTGCGATACTACAACTCTGATTTTGTTTTCCATTTAGGCAATCAGCTGAGCTAGAAAGGATTAGGGCACATATCACGGAACTTTGCCAAAAGAACACCAGTCCCCGCTCCTTGGGTCTCTGTTCGGAATCCGCCAGCAGATTATGTCTGATTCCTCAGACAAACCAGGAAGTGGTGTCATTCATCCAAAGATGTGGTCTAATTTATCCAATATGGCGAAAGTTTCACCAGTTCTCCAGTAGCCTGATCAACCTGTTCTTTAATATCCTGCGCCCTGGCGTCCATGCGAGTCGTAGCCGCAGCCTGCTATAGGTAAAAATCATTGCAAGCTCGATCTTGTGATTCTTTTAAAGCTGAAATTACCATAAAGTCTAGATAACAGATTTTAAAGTCGCAATATCCGCAAGGAAACAAATGTACCCTGAAGAGTACACACCCGAAAAGAATGAGTTGGACAGAAATTAGTTACCTTTGCTTTTGAAACATGTATACAATTTGTAAAATTGTTGAAATTTTTGGAAAGTGCAAATCGATTACGAGTCTGGAAAAATGCTAGATATGACAACCAAAAGTAATATATGGAAATTTCTAAACCCTATTATTCACAATTATTTAAATTATATAAAAATTGACAAATAAATTATAATGCGTTCCAGAAATGTTTATAATTATTTATAAGTTTTGAATGGAATTTCTCTTTATCCAGAGATATACATCCTTTAATATGAAGCCTATTCCATGATCTTCCTTTTCAAATAGAATATTTCGATTATTAGTAAAAACTAGCAAGAGTATTTATTTAATAACTTTTAAGTCGACCCCCGCCCTAGAATATCTTACTTTCCCGCTCCTGGAGCCCTGGGATTGGGCTCGATGCGCAGCAGCTGCTTGTGCTGGCCGATCATGTGCTCAATGTGGTTGCACTCGCGCAGATGACCCTTGAACTCGTCCAGGGTCTCGTACAGCACTGGATATAGAGCGGGCAGCAGGCCGTGGTCCAGCGTGGGGAAGAGATGGTGAAGCACATGGTCACCGAAGTGGGTGAGCACCAGGAACTGCGACCCCTTGAGGTCCCCGCGATCGATGATCGTGTCCACCTGGAAGAGGCCCCAGTCGCGATCCTCGCGATTGGCATCGCCCTCGTGGTAGATCTCCGGGTCGTGATGCGCCGCATTCAGTCCGATCAAACAGAAGCTAAAGCTAGCGATCGACGTCATCGCCAGCCAAGTGCGAACGCAGACCCACAGGCCGAGGGATCCGCCCGTTCCCAGATAGATGGCGGCCGGAATGCTCAGCGGCAGCAGGTCGTGCCAGTACAAGATGTTCGTGTGGCGCAGCGAGTAGAAAATACTGCAAAATCATACGTCATTTCAGATTAGGACTGGATTGCGTCGACATCTACGTCGAAGTAGTCAGTCAGTCACTCACCGTGTGCCTATCTGTATGAAGAAGGCCAGGGCATAGGCCACCGGCTCCGTCACCCAGGACACGTAGCGCATGGCCTTGCTCTTGATGTGGGGATTGGGCACCCAGCACAGCAGCGGCTCGAACATGGACAGCTCCAGGTCGAAGTAGGAGTTGGGGTAGATGTGGTGCGACAGGGCATGGGACACTCGCCAGGCGGAGAAGTTCATCAGCCCCAGGTTGAAGGCGTACATCTGCCAGTTGTCCCGGCGATGGAAGTAGTTGTGCGACACTATCACAGTCCAGCAGAGGGAAACTCCCGCCAGGATCAGAGCCAAAATGCTATTGAACTTGACACTGGCAATGCCGAAGACGTAGAGTGCGACAATCAAGCCAAAGTGGATTAACTGTGGGGAATAAGTCAGTGAATATATATTTTAATATATTTTTATATATCTCATAAAGAATTTTTTTCTTATCTAAATAATCTAAAAAAAACCATTCTTGAAATCTTAAAATTAAAGATAACAGTCCATTTTCATGTAATTTTGTAGTTTTTGAATTGTGTAAATGTTAGGATTTAATTCTAACCAAAAACCCTTTCAGTCTGTTTTTCATATCAATGGTAAGACATTTATTAAAGCGCTCTGACAGGTATTTATTTATATGAGACTTTTGGCTCCCTTTATCAATATGTAACTGATAAGAACTATAGAACTGATATGGAAAATGTATTAATTACGAAACTCTGCTAGCTAATATTTTCCGGTTTTTCTATTCTTAAAAAAATAAAAAATAAACATAAATGGTTAGCACTTAAGAAATATTTGAAACTCTTTGATATCTTATAAAATCTTACGAAGGCTTATCACAAATATAATATTCATAAATCATATTAAATAATCAAATATTTTTCTTTGTAAAATTAAAATTTCTAACATGCTTTATTTATTTCAAAAGCTTTGACTTCTCATTAATTGATCCGCAAGTACTCGTTACTTGCATTAATATTTTTAGTATCAAAAGTCTTAATTAATATTAAATTTTTTGTTCAACACTCACATCACTCTTCCTCTTCGGACTCTTGTCAATGGTCTTCAGCTTTTCGCGCACTCGCTCCTTGAGGGTCTTGTAGAAGCCCCCTTCCTCCAGGGTCAGGGTGTAGATCCTGGGCTCCGCTGCATCCCGCACCTTATACTTGGCAATCATCTTCGCTGGAGCAGTCGTCAGATGGTGCGCCTCAAAGGCCTCGGTGATGTCGGTGCCTTTGGTTTCGCGGATCCAGAAGGCACCGCCAGGATGCTTGTCTATGAACTCGGTGAAGTCGTAGATGCCATCGTAGATGCGCCAGAGTCCTTCAGCGCGATCGTCCTCCCGCTTGCCCTTCTGCCAGCTGTGAGTGGTAATTAGGGGCGAGTTTCGGTAGGTGGGAAATTTGGTGGCGATGCCACTCTTCTTCCACTCCTCGATGACCATTGTCCTTGGGCACTTAGGTCCTTTGATCCTAGGCAAACACTTCGAAAATCCAGCTACCGACCGGCTGCGCTTCCCGAATCAAACTAAGTGGAATCAGCATTCGTTCGACAGTTTTATGCGCCGCCAGAATCTTGCCGGATTATATAAACCGAAAATCGATTGGAAGTTACAGACGAAACGTTTCCATTTTGATAAGATGTCTCTCCCCGCCTTATCAGCGTCGCGCGGTGGGGGCACAGCTGCCGTCTCGGAAATATTAGGTCTGTTTTGTTTTGTATTTGAATTTTTTTCTCACATTTATTCCTATCAGAATTTCAAGAGGTGAAATCACAATGTGGGCACGGCTATCGCTCCAGACTTCGCCGGCGACAATAGGCCAGTGGTGGTGGTCCTAAACATTTGATAGGATCGCACCAATTTGAGGCTTCGCTTGGCTGGCACGAGTCTAGCCGAGAGCTATCGTTGATAGTGACAGTTGTTGGGGGTAGTCAGGGATCGTTTATAATCTAATCATTTCGGACCTTATGGAATTATTATGCTACATGATATACAGGGTTCCTAGAAGCTAAAGAAAAACAAAAGAACTTTTAGCAATCATGGATTTTTAAGTGATTTTCAAGACACTACAAAATCTTGAACAAATAATTATGCTACAAATATGGACAGAGGCTTCATAAAAATATGTTTTGTAATTATGGTGAAGCACGTAAAGAGTTCTAAAGGTTGGTCAAAACTCTGTTTTTGAAGCTCATGAAGATAAGTAAGAAAATTAAAATAAATTCAGTATAGCCAGGGCTCTCCATTGGAACCCGACTTGCTGATAGTAATTAAGTGATTTGAATGCCATTTCCATATTTTATTTCCATTCCACTCGATCCATGATAGTGAGCAGTGAGAGCGGAATAAAGCTCTCGATTAATGATACTCTCCGACCCGGAGCTTTCCTAATTGATCGTGCGAGTGTGTGATACGAAAACAAAAGTCGAGCGACGCTCCAAATAAAAGTTTAGTAGCACTTCGTAAACAAACTCGGCGGTCTGTCTTCGCTGGGGTGCTACGGCGACCGGTTCCCCAGAGTGAGCATTAAGTTGAACTTGGGAATCAATAGGCAAGGTATCAGCATTTCCTATACCTATAATTAACTCCAAGTATTTGTGTTCGTCGTGGTGCCGATAATGGCTCCCAATGCGAAAGAGGATGCCTGGAAGGTGTCCGGGATATCTAGAACTTATCCGAGCTACCGCCAGCATATGCCCACCACCGCTGAAAGGTTAGTAGCTAATTATTTTAATTTTCTCCAACGACTTGCAAAAGAAATGCAACCTTTTAAAGCTGGCTGGAGGGTAAAAATGCGGATGACGAAGCTGAAGGTCTTTGGCGCATTGACGATAAGCTCTACGACTTAACGGACTTTGCCGCTCGGCATCCGGGCGGCGCCTTCTGGATTGAGTCCACAAGGGGCACAGACATCACCGAGCCCTTCGAGTCGCATCACATCGAGGAGCGAGCCCGGGGAATGCTGAGCAAATTCGAGGTGCGAAAGGCCTCGAAGCCCCGGAACTACAAGTTTACGCTGAAGGACGATGGCTTTTACATGACTTTGAAGCGGCGAGTGCGTGAAAAGCTAAGGAAACTGGATTATTCGCCCACCAAGAAAACGGAAGTAGGTTTATTATATCAATTTACTACGGAAATTCTGCATCTGCAAATGGTTTCTACTCAATGTTATGACTTTGAGATACTTTGTACTTTGTCTTTAAAATCTTTCTTTTTGTGAGTTTATTTAATTATCAAATCTTTCATCATGATAAAGTATAAAGTATAAAGTAATTGAAGATAATTTCTTACCATTTTCTTTTATACTTAATATTTGATTAGCGATTCAACCATTTATGTCATCTCATGCTGACTATTAATTTGCTGATTCTTTGTATGGCTTCCCAAAGATGTATATTTATAGATTTAGATTAACTAGATTTGATGACAGTTTTTGTCATTTAATAGTAAATTTATTAATTGTTTGTGGTTTTGTAAGTTCACTTTCAATATCTCAAGCTCTGAATTATTAGGCTTTAAAGATATTTTCTGCAACTTACGCACTCTTGACCCATATTTTTCAGTTTCTGCACTTGGGCATCCTAATCTCCGTCTTCTTGTTCAGTTGGGCCGGCACAGTTCTGGACTCACTGCTCATCCAATCCCTGGCTGGACTGGCTCTCTGTTGGGTGGCCACCTCCACGCACAACTTCTTCCATCAGCGCGACAGCTGGCGGATGTACACCTTTAATCTGACACTCATGAACTTCCGAAGTTGGCGCATTTCGCATGCCCTGTCGCATCATGTGTATGCGAACTCCCTGCATGATCTGGAGATGTCCATGTTCGAGCCCTTCATGTGCTGGGTTCCCGGGCGCCAGTATGCCAGTAAAGTGCAACGATGGATCTCAGTTGTGATCTCACCGGTGGTCTATGTATTCTTGTTCCACGCACAAATTGTGCTGCGGTGAGTGCTGGTAATTCGTATTATTTTCAAGAAATAACGTTTAGGTCTTTTCAGTTTGGTTCTCTCCCTGACCAAACGGAATATTATGTACTGGGATGATCTTATAGGTTTAAGCTTGCCGGCATTTCTCTATTTATCCACTGGAGTGGGACTGAAAGGCTGCTTAGTCAGCTGGCAGATCATCCTTGCTATAGGTAGCTTTATTTTTAGTTTCGTGGGTCTGACTGCTGCCCATCACGACCCTCGGATCCTGCACGACGGCGATGCCCAGCGTAAGGACTTTGATTGGGGTCTGTATCAGATGGACACGATCATCGATCGCGGAGACATCAAGTGGTCCGATCTTTTGGTCCTCACTCACTTTGGGGAACATGCTCTTCATCACCTATTTCCAACCCTTGATCATGGTGTGCTCAAGCATCTCTATCCGGAATTGAGGCAAACGATGAAGGAGTTCGATGTGGAGCTGAGGGAGATTAATCACTGGGGACACATCAAGGGCCAGAATGAACAGTTGCTTCGGATAGATAAGAATCCTCTGCCTCCGGGAAGCAAGAAGTTTAAGTAGGGTGAGGTTGAAAGAGCGATGAGGCGAAGGGTAGTCTGTATATAAAATAGCACACTTAATCAACTAGTATGGTGGTTTTTATAAAAGATTTCAGTGTATAAGATCAAGCTTTAATTATACTTTTCATTTGAGTTTACTCGATGCTTCACTCTTATATTTTTCTGAAAAGACTCTCTTAACCATCTAATTCTCCTGTTTTTCTCTTTTTATCGCTTAATGTTTGATTGAGCATTTCCGCTTCTTTATGGTGTTTGTTATGATATCGTTATGAGCTGTGTTTATAACTTGTTTTTATCAGCTCCTTAAGAGGCTACCAAATGTTTCTTGGCTAATTTAACGTAGCATCTCTTTGTAGGTGAGAGTTCAGCGGGTGTAAAATAAACCTGATTATTTTATGAATACGGCCACATAAATGTTTGACTGCCTCTTTTGGAGATATGGTCAATTAAAACTACATATGTTTGTATATTTCGCTGAGTCACAATGACCAGGCAATGGGGAATTACATATATAAATCGATTTTAAACTTTATTGTTTGGGTGCCAGGGAGTTTTAAGAGAATGCAGGGAAATTATAATTAAAATATTTTTAGATCAAGCAGTTTTGTGATTGAAATTGGTTAATAATCTAATTAGTTTTTTAATTAGTAATAAATTTAATATTACGAATAAAATTAAAATTTAATACACAGTTTGTTTTCATTTATTTTACATTTTACCATTCCTATAAATTTATGAAGATCCAAAATAAAAGGACCTTCTATTTTAAGTGTTGAATATAGAATTTTGTGACGAATAATGTTATTATTATAAGGATTTAATTTTAATGAAAATTTCGACGTTCTGATTTGAGAATGCTCTTTCATTCCTACGGTCTATACTAAGAGTACATACAAGTACTCGCCTTGCAAACACTTTCGGTGCTCTTTGTCACCAGTTTTCTGAAACATGATTCTCTTATTTTGTTTGCCGCATGTATTTAATAGATATTTTGTTGTTAGACTAAACCATTAGCCTCTTTATTCTTTGATTGAGTTGTCACCTTAAGAGTATTAGTTTGATTTTATTTCACCAAAGAGATGATAACCTAACCGGGTGTTAGGTTCAAGCTGAACTACAAAAACCCTGCAGTAAAGCAGGTTCTAATCAGTTTATGGTCTTATATTAACCGGAAAAGTCGCTCTGAAAGAAAATAAAATGTGGTCCGTTCAGTCCTTATCTCTCTTGCTTCTAGAGGTGATAGCTACGGTCCAAGGAGCCAATATTCTGTCACTCTTCATTCTTTGATATTAATGTAAGAGATTACCAAATCGGCTTTCTACAAACGAGCTAAAGAGAAATATATCCATGAGCTTTGTCAAGGACCCACTCGACCCATGGTACCAGGTCGGATAGAGATCGGAGGTTTTCAAGTGAAGGATAATTCGAATCACTTCGAATCACAATTGTAGACATTTCAAGCCGATAAAAATTAAATATAATTTGAAATAATAAAACGATCTCTTTACATTCGTATTAATAATGTCTATAACAGAGGTATATTTTCAATACTGTTACTACCCAGTGATAAAGAGTCTAGTAAGAGCTTTAACACTTCGATAAGGGTATCGACGAGAGCCGAAAACCCAGCAACTGGTGAAGAAACTCTGCAACATATTTTTCCCGTCAGTTCTTTATTCGTTATTCCCCGGTGAAGTCACGTCAAAAGGAAAGAAAATGTTGGTGACTCGCTCCGTGTTTCTGTTGCTACTCGCGGTAGTTGCCTCAACCCAAGGAGCCAACATCCTGGGGCTCTTCAGCAGCCACAGTCAATCACACCTGATTATTCACATGTCGGTGGCAAAGACTCTGGCCGAGGCTGGACACAACGTGACAGTGGTGTCGATGATGCAGCCTAAAGTGATGCACAAGGATATTCACCTCATTGTGGTGCCTGTGACGGAGGAACAGGAGCGTATACTGGATGAACAACTAACCACCATGGCGGGTCAGAAAAACTCTATAATAAGTACTGTGAGCAGACTTCTTAGCGGAATGGATGTGATGGTTAAAGCCCAGGCGGACCTGCTCTCCCATCCAAGTTTCCAGCGTATCTACGAGACAAAGTTCGATCTAATGATCATGGGTTACTTCCTCAATGACTTCCAGCTGGGAGTAGCAAACAAGTTGAAGGTTCCGGTGATCATTGACTGGATGTCCCGGCCCATTCCCCTGATAGATGATTTTACCGGTAATCCCGCGGAACTCTCATATGTGCCCAACATAGCCACCGTTGCATCGCAACCCATGAGTTTACTGAAGCGAGCTGAGAACCTGGCCAAACAATTGGTTATTAGATACATGAGTATAATATTTGATTCTCAAATCAATCGTATTTATAAAGACATATTTGGAGAAGAACACGATCTGCCGACGATAAGTGAGCTGAGAAAAAATATATCCATGGCCTTCGTCAATTGTCATTCGATCAGCGAAGGTCCCATTCGACCCATGGTGCCAGGCCTCGTCGAGATCGGAGGCATACAGGTGAAGGATAAGGCGGATCCCTTGCCGAAGGACATTGAAGGCTTTTTGGCCAAATCGACCCAGGGAGCTATTCTCCTCTCCCTCGGTTCCAACATCAAAAGCTCTACAGTTAAACCAGAAATTATTCAGACCATCTTCAAAGTCCTTTCTGGTCTGAAGCAGAACGTGATCTGGAAGTGGGAGGATCTGGAGAACACACCTGGCAACGCTCCGAACATTCTATACAAAAAGTGGCTGCCCCAAGACGACATCTTGGCCCATCCGAACACCAGACTCTTCATCACCCATGCGGGGAAAGGAGGCATCACTGAGTCCCAGTACCACGGAGTGCCCATGGTGGCTCTGCCCATTTTTGGGGACCAACCTGGAAACGCTGAGATCATGCAAAACGCTGGTTATGGTCTGTCCCTTGATCTGCTCTCGATTACTGAGGAGAGCCTTGGAGAGGCACTCAAGGAAGTCCTCGAAAACGATAAATATAGTAAAGCAATTGGCAAGTTCTCTTCACTCTACAGAGATCGACCGCTGACCGCCAAGCAATCTGTTCTTTACTGGACGGAGTACGTCCTGCGGCATCATGGGGCTCTTCATCTGCAGAGTCCTGCAGTGCACATGAACTTTGTTGAGCTTTACAACCTTGATATCTACGTACTGCTGGTATCGCTCCTGTTCCTTATAGTGTTCATTGCTCGTCTGTTAGTGAAAACCGTTTGGAGCAAATTAAGGAGCAAGAAGAACCGTTCAAAGAAACTAAAAAAACATTAAATTTGCACTGAATACTTATTTTATTAAAATTTAGCAAAAATAAAAAGCAAGTATAAAATAAAAAAAAGGTTGTGAAAATTGGAACTTAATTTTTATTTTCAGCTGCCAGAAGTTTGATCCCCTTTTCAATTTTGTTTTTTTTTTATTTTAACTATCACCATTATAGCTCAAAAATGTTGGTAACCTTATCTTGAGCTACCCATATGATCTTGATTTGACCTACGCCATCGATGGTGATGGAATATTGCTTGCATGGTGTTCATGGGTTTAATAAAATTATATAATAATTTTGTAGGTTTGAATTTAAAATAAAATAAATTAACATAATTTTGGATAAGGAATATAATGAATTTGAATAGCAATACAGACCACACCAACTCAGAACACTAATCAGATTGTTTAATTTGTAAATTATTTCATATCTACAAAATAAAGTTAAGGTATTAACTAAATTCTTTTTTTTATATAAAGCTTATATTCTACTGTACAATTAAATTTATTTACGCATATAGAATCATTTGATATTTTCTTTTTTTTTTTGATTTTTCAAATTTTTTTTGCCGGGTCTCGGTAAACATAATTTCTCTTGGAATTTTTTTTAAGAGTTCAGTCGCAATAGTAAGACTTTAAGTTTTTTTATTTAAGTGAATTATGGCAAAGATTGTAGAACCTCAAAAGGTTTATTTATTTTCTACTGTTACTATCCAATAAAAATAAAGAGTCGATTCAGTCCTCTAAGAGCAGAAAGATAAGAGTATCGCTTGGAATCGGAGAGAGTTGATAAGCGGATGACTGGCATATTGGTAAAATCCCATATATACCAAGACCCAAACACGTTACCCGCCAGTCTCTTATTCGCGTTCAGCTGGAAAAGTTAAGTACAAAGTTGATAAAATGGCGTCAATTCGCTCCTTGTTTCTGTTGCTACTCGCGGTAGTTGCCTCAACCCAAGGAGCCAACATCCTGGGGCTCTTCAGCAGCCACAGTCAATCACACCTGATTATTCACATGTCGGTGGCAAAGACTCTGGCCGAGGCTGGACACAATGTGACAGTGGTGTCGATGTTGCAGCCTAAAGTGATGCACAAGGATATTCACCTCATTGTGGTGCCTGTGACGGAGGAACAGGAGCGCACACTGGAAGACCAAATGGCCACCATGGCGGGGCAAAAGAACTCTGTTTTTAGCACCATGTTTAGGCTCATGAACGGTATGAATGCGATGATCGACTCCCAGGGAGAACTGCTCTCCAACCCGAGGTTCCAACGTATCTACGAGACCAAATTCGACCTGATGATTATGGGATACTTCATTAATGACTTTCAGTTGGGAGTTGCAAACAAGCTGAAGGTTCCCGTAATCGTCGACTGGATGTCAGCGCCCATGCCCGTGATTGATTGGTTCACCGGTAATCCTGTGGAGCTGTCCTATGTTCCCATCATGGCCGCTGCCACGCATCCCATGAGCTTGGGAGCCCGTGCGCAAAACTTCGGCAAATACCTCTTTATGTGGTACATAACCAATATGTTGGACACCAAGGTGAATGGTATATACAAGGAGAACTTTGGAGAGGGAAAAGATCAGCCGACTCTGATCGAATTGCGGAAAAATATCTCCATGGCCTTCGTCAACTGTCATTTGATCAGCGAAGGTCCCATTCGACCCACTGTGCCAGGCCTTGTCGAGATCGGAGGCATACAGGTCAAGGATAAGGCGGATCCCTTGCCGAAGGACATTGACGAGTTTTTGGCCAAATCGACCCAGGGAGCTGTTCTCCTCTCCCTCGGTTCCAACATCAAGAGCACTGCAGTTAAACCAGAAATTATTCAGACCATCTTCAAAGTCCTTTCTGGTCTCAAGCAGAACGTAATCTGGAAGTGGGAGGATCTGGAGAACACACCTGGCAGCGCCCCGAACATTCTGTACAAGAAGTGGCTGCCCCAAGACGACATCCTGGCCCATCCGAACACCAAACTCTTCATCACCCATGCGGGGAAGGGAGGCATTACTGAGTCCCAGTACCACGGAGTGCCCATGGTGGCTCTGCCCATTTTCGGGGACCAACCTGGAAACGCCGAGGTCATGCAAAGCGCAGGATACGGTCTGTCCCTTGACCTGCTCTCGATTACTGAGGAGAGCCTTGGAGCGGCACTTAAGGAAGTCCTCGAAAATGATAAATATAGCAAAGCAGTAAGCAAGTTCTCCTCACTGTACAGGGATCGACCGCTGACCGCCAAGCAATCTGTTCTGTACTGGACGGAGTACATCCTGCGGCACCATGGAGCTCCCCATCTTCAGAGTCCTGCTGTGCACATGAACTTTATTCAGCTTTACAATCTTGACCTGTTTGTTATACTTTTAACGATTCTGGCTGTGATTGTGTTCCTACCAAGTCTGGTTGTGAAATTCATTTGGAACAAGATAAGGGGCAAGACTGTTACTTATAAAAAGATAAAGAATCAATAAATTAATGTCAATAGTAAATAATAAATTAAGTAAAAATTGTTCACTAAGACTTAAGCAAGGCTAAAAGCAATTAAATTAGAAGCAGAAAATAAAAGACATTTTATTTATATATATTAAATTATTTATTTATTTTATTTTTTAATGGCATTTCTTTAGGGAATCATCATTACAATGCTAGAAATGTTTCCATGCGTATTCTGCAGCCACCGATACTGCTAAGAAAGAGTTCTTATCGGCGGAGTGACCTTCTCTAATAATATATACCACAGTATTTTACTCGCAGAGATATAGTTTCGCTTTGTTTTTGCTATGAATAAACATTTTGTTTGTTTATCTGAGAAAACTTTTGAAACTAGATAAGGATTTCCAATTTATTTTGAATAGTTTCTGATAATAATATAACAATATCAGATAGAATATACCGATTTTTTCATGTTTACCCAAGCATAGCCCTATCAGGCTGCTAGCCAAAACTAGATTTTATTTGAACATAACGACCCAAGAACTTAGCCCCTCAAAAAACAAAAAACGAGATTATACGTAGTTACGATAGTGTTTTGTTTGTTGGCAGGTTTGCCGTATACTTAATTTTAACCCATTTAATCATGACTCAGTTCCCAGACACGCGATACGTAGACAGACCCTATCTCGCGGCGATAAAGTCTGTAGGTTAGTCCCTACTATTTAGATTGCTCCGTCACTGCAGCGCAGCAAAAGCAATTGGATCGAATCTAAAATGTTTGAAATGGTCATTCCGTCTGTATATCTCTGCGTATATTTCAAAAGCAATATAAACTAGCCGGCTGTCGGCATCACAACTTAGTTGTTAACTACGAGGTCTAGTGAGAAGAACACTCATTTGCAATGATTAAATATTCAAGGATTTTTTGCCTTTTTGTTTTACTTCTGAGTATGAAGGCTTACCCAGGTGAAGCTGCCAATATTCTGGGGATTTTTGGCACCCACAGTCCTTCCCATGTGATCGTGCACATGGCTGTGATGAAAACCCTGGCAGATCGGGGTCACAACATCACCGTGGTAACGCAAATGAAGCCCAAGTTGGCGGCCCACGAAAATATTACCGTGATTCTGGCGCCGCCGACTCCGGAGCGGGACCAATTTATTAAGGAGTACATGGTGGAGGCGTCCAATGAGAAACCCTCCCTCTGGAAGACCATGGCCAAAGCTGTCGCTCAGTCAGGATTCATACTGGAAGGTCAGTACGAGTTTATGGAGCATCCGAATTTAAGGGAGATCTACGAGAACCCCCAGACCAAATTCGATTTGGTATTCTTGGGCGCAATGGCCAACGACTTTCAGCTGGGAATTGCCGCCAAGCTTCGCTGTCCAGTCATCATCACTTGGGTTGGAGTGCCTTTGGCCTTTATGGACTCCTATGTGGGTAATGTCAATGATCCGTCGTACGTTCCCAGTGTAAATGTGGCCCTCGAACCCGGACAAAGAACCATGGGATTCGGTCTACGGCTTGGCAACCTTTTGAAGCATACATTCATGAGCACAATCAACAAGTTGTTGAACTTCAAAATGAATCGGATGTATGAGTACGTAAATCAAATTACATTTAATTTGTATTCAATTTTTTAATTTATAAAAACTTCTTAGGCGAGCTTTTGGCAATGAATCAGATCCAGACTTTCCAACCTACTATGAGATGAAGCGTCGCGTGTCCTTGCTGTTCTACAACTATCATTCCCCTAGCGAGGGTCCCATCCGACCCACAGTTCCGCAATCCATTGAAATCGGTGGAATCCAGGTGAAGGAGAAGCCCCATCCATTGCCCCAAGAACTGTCAGAGTTCCTCGACAACGCCAATGATGGAGCAATTTTCTTCAGTTTGGGCACCAATGTTGACACGAACACCATTCGACCGGAAATCGTGAATAGCCTCTACAAGGTGTTCTCTAAATTGCCTCAAAGAGTGGTGTGGAAGTGGGAGGATCTGCAGAACAAGCCGGGAAATGCCTCAAATATATATTTCAGCAACTGGCTACCGCAGGACGACATCCTGGCGCACCCCAAGACGAGACTTTTCGTTACCCATGCCGGCAAGGGTGGTGTGGCGGAAGCGCAGTTTCATGGAGTTCCCATGGTGGCATTGCCACTCTTTGGAGATCAACAGGGCAATGCAGAGTTAATGGCCAGATCTGGATTCGGTCGCTGGCTGGATATTCTGACAGTAACGCCCGAGGAACTGGAGGAGAGCATACTTGATGTGTTGCACAACCCTGTGTATCGGGAGACCATTGAAATATTCTCCTCCCTGTATAGGGATCGTCCACTGACGGCCCGGGAATCTGTGGTCTACTGGACCGAGTATGTCTTGCGACACCGAGGAGCCTTTCACCTGCAAAGTCCCCTCATTCACATGGACTTTGTGGCACGCAACAATTTTGATGTCTATGGAGCAGTTCTGATCCTTACACTTACCTCCTGCCTGCTACTCCTCGTCATATTCCGATGGATATTTCGCAAGGTGTTGGGAGTTGTTAGTGGCCGAAATTATCGGAAAAAAGTAAAGCGTGACAAGCTTAAAGATAATTAGCCAATGAGCCCTCTAATCAATGCGTATACGTAATATCAGTTAATGTTGTGAAATACGAAATTATTGTTACTAAGCTGTTCTAATGTTTTGAACTGAGCGGAGACAATGATCACATCGCTTTAGTTTGTTTTGTAATTAATAGTTTTTCATAATAAAAATTTATATGTATACATGTGCGCTTGTGGTGTGTATTTTGAGTGGAGTGTTTATGGGTGTTTATGACATGACTCAAAGCAAGCTTCCCTTTGTGGAGCTCCTCATTAAATAAACACAGATAACCAGAAAATAAGGGGCAAGAACCGAAAGAAAACATATGATAAAACTTATTGAGCGAAAGAGAGTGACAAAAGCTTTGCTGGAAAGCATGACTTGGCACAACGCAGGCAAGCATTCAAGTTGATTGGTCACAAACAAGGAGAGATATGGGGAAGCCTTGAAATTAATCGGTAGCCGTTTACAGTGTGTCTCATAATCGCCAAACAGTCCGGAATATATTTAATAAAGACAGTGCACTTAAGCTATAAAGGTTCTACCGATAAATATTAAAACTACAACACTCTAGGAACTAGATTAGTATATCTACTAAATTAATATATTTATTATTACCGTCTTCCTGCCACCGGAATATAATTCTTTGACAAAAGGGCTTATTGCATTATAATGCTTATAAACAGACAAATTGATTGCCATAAATAATCGCGATTTGATATTAAAGCACAAGTGCCGGCAATGACCTGCAATGTAGCCGTTACTGTGATGTCATGCACCTTACACAACCCGGCAATTAATGGAAGCAGCTACAATGCGCGGACCTAGAACAACACACAGCACATACGCTCAACAGGTTGCTATCACTCTCTCCCACAGCGTTTATTTATAGCAGAGTCCGAGAGCGGATTCTCCATATATCTCGCACTTTTCGAGAACGATTTCGGTTCGTTTCGGATTCAATTCTCAGTGATTCGAGTGGCTCCGAGACAGCGCGTGCCGAACGCGTATAGTTTTCAAAATTAGTTTTGCATTTTTTAATGGCTTGTTTGTCGTAGCTTATCGCAGCTTGCCGTCTCTCTATACGAACGAGGTATTTTGAATTTCTATAATTGATTTGTGGGAGTCATCAAGGGAGAGTGCGAAATTCTTGAGCTAATAGTTAACCTCCAAAGTGACATTGACAGTGACAAAGGTTGCACTTTAACCTTTTAATTAGTGGTCTATTTTAATGTGAAATGTGGGTGGCGGTTGTGTCTGGTTTTTACTGAGAAAATACAATTTATTATAAAAGAAAACTTCTTAAATGAAAATTCGAACAACAAAATGGATTCTTGTTTAAAAATCGTCTGATAATTACTTTGTTATATTTTAAAATTCAGCAAAAAGTCTCTACAGAATTTCCCTGTGAACATAAGCGGATATGTACAACCCACAGTTGAACAAATAATAACAAACGGAAACCTAACAACAGTTATCAGTAAAAAATTATAAAAACCTAACGTGTACCCCCTTTACTTGTCCACGTCCAAATCGCACACTTAAATAGTTAATAAAAAAATGTTTAGGCAACGTGTTCTCTGTTTACTAGCCCACATGCAAACCTCCAAACATTGACTTTGACCAAGCAAACATTTTCGAAATTCATGCAGCTCTTCAATGAAAATATATGTATTTTGCAGATTAAGAGAATCTTATCAGTCTGTTATCACCGTCGCCGACTGCGTATAAGATAGGTGCCGGCCGCCGGAGTTCCAGTCAGTTTTCCCTTGGACTTTAACGCGAACGGAGAAAATTATGGCGCACTCCCGGAGCACGTGGTTGGGCTGCAGCTTGGGCGGCCTCCTGGTGGCCCTCTTGGCCCTGCAGTCAATGCCTCAGGGCAGCGAAGGATCGAATATTTTGGGCGTCTTCACCAGTCACAGCCCCTCGCACCTTATCGTGCACATGTCCATCATGAAGACGCTGGCCGAGAAGGGCCACAACATAACAGTCGTCTCCTCCATGCCACCAAAGGTGACACACAAGAGCATCAAGCACATCGTTGTTCCCATGAGTGCCGAGGATGAGAAAATCGTGAACGACGGCATGGCCGGGATGGTCAAGGAGAAGCCTTCGATCTGGACCACTATGAAGTCGATATTCAGCTCGCTGTCCACGCTTATTGACAAGCAGGTGGACGTGCTAGAGGATCCCCGCTTCCAGGATCTCTATCTCAACAAGGGCAACAAGTTCGATGTGGTATTCGTTGGCTTCTTCTTCAACACCTACCAGGTCGGGTTGGGTGCCAGGTTTAATTGCCCCGTAATTGTTTCCTGGTCGGGCCCACCCATGCTTATGGTTAACGAGGTGCTCGGCAATCCCGAGCTGTCCAGCGTACCCCAAATGCAGATTGCCGTGGCCCCAGGAAAACCCATGAACTTTCAGCAGAGGGCCCAAAATTTCGTCAGCACTCTGGGCTTCAAAGCACTGAATGCCTACCTGAACACCAAATACGAAAGGTTCTACAAGTAAGTACATACTATTACGTTATCGGCATTCTTGATTAGCCATTATCAAAAACAAATATACAGAAATAAAACTAAATATGAAACTGTTATAAGAAGTAAAAGTAGAGACTCAATGCATCTTTTTCTTTACTTTGCAGCCGCCTTTGGGGCAAGGACAAATCGATGCCCACCCTGCAGGAAGCTAAGAAGAATGTCTCCCTGGCATTTTGCAATGGTCACGCCATCAGCGAAGGCCCCATCCGTCCGAATGTGCCGGGTATAATCGAGATTGGCGGCATCCAGGTGAAGAGCAAGCCCGATCCTTTGCCGGAGGACATCAAGGAGTTCCTCGACAATGCTAAAAATGGAGTGATTTTCTTCAGTTTGGGTTCAAATTTAAAAGCAGAACACTTCAAATCCGACGTGGTGACCAATATTTTCAAGGGTTTGAGCGGCCTGAAGCAGAAGGTGATCTGGAAGTGGGACGACCTCGACAACATCCCCGGCAAGGCATCAAATATCCTGTACAAAAAGTGGCTGCCCCAGGACGATATCCTGGCACACCCCAATATTAAGCTGTTCATCACCCATGCCGGTAAGGGTGGAGTGGCCGAGGCCCAGCACCACGGAGTGCCCATGCTGGCCCTTCCCGTCTTCGCTGATCAGCCTGGAAACGCCGATAAGCTGGTCGAGAATGGTTATGGCCTCCGGCTTGAACTCAATTCTCTGGATGTCGCCGAGTTTAAGAAAACCATCAAGGAGATCATTGAAAACCCTAAATACGCCCAGAAGGTGAAGAGCTTCTCGAAACTGTACCGCGATCGTCCAATGACTCCTCAGCAATCGGTGGTCTACTGGACGGAGTACGTTATCCGCCATCACGGAGCCGCCCACATGCAGAGTCCTTTGGTGCACATGAGCTTCGTGGCCAGCAATAATCTGGATATCTGCATTATCACAGCCCTGCTGCTCTACGTGATCTTCATCATTAACAAGATCTTTTGGAAATTCGTATGGCGCAAGGTCTGTGCCAAATCGAACAAAGCTCCTCAGAAGAAGAAGGTGAAGAAGCAGTAGATTATTATTGACTAACGCGAATTGTAATATTTAGAAACGAATTGATAATGTACTCGGTAAGGATAAATAAAATGATAAACGATAAAACAAAAACAAAAAATAAATTAAATTAAAAAATTTAAAACAATCAATTTTCGTTTGATTATAAATTACTTATTATTCATTTTGTTCCAATGTCACATCATTATCGAATTTTCGGAGTTGTGGTGCAAAACTTGGATAGTCAGGAGGCTATTCTTTTTCTTATATTTTATTTACCATTAAGAGCTAAGTTTATAAATAGTTAGTAAAGTTTTTATTTTCGGCCTTAATATATATTTTCTATGTATGTTTTTCTATTGGAATCTAACTAAAAATCAAAAAAAAAAATTAATTTTATCTCGTTGGTCTTTATTTACCACAGCATATGGTTTGTATGTTGACTAAAAATTGCCGTGGTTAATTTTTCATAATCTTATCCTTGCTTTTAATTATTTGTTTTAATATTGGCTGGTAGCAAATGTACACTCCCTTTTTTGTTTTTTAAGAACCTATAAACAGCAAATCCATTAAAAAAAAATCTTTTATAAATATATGAGTAAATCAGGATTCAGGAACTATGGCAATTATGGGTAACTATATATATAACATTTAAAGATAAGAAACATAAAAGTCTTTGTATATTCATGATTTTTTTCATTTGGTTGTCCGTTTTGATTAAATAAAAAATAATACTTTGATATTTTGGATTCGCCTACGCTTACAGTATAGTAATTTATGTAATTTGTAGAGTAGGAAAAATATACTTTTATACGTTGCAAAACGTCTCACAGAATTTATAATACGCTCTACAAGGGTATAAACATATAAGAAACCATTTTAGCTTGACCAGTCCCAACAATCACGATTAAGTGGAAATCTATAAAAAATGGTACGTGTATCCGGTAAAATCTGATGTAAACTGTGCTGCAAAATAAAGTCTTGTGAGCTACATTTCAAGATAAGGTTACATACAATTTCATGGCTATGAATATGTTAAAATATGTATGTATGTCACTTATAGAAGTTTCTAAAAAATTTTGGAATTTTTATTCTGTATAATTTGTGCTCCCTGTTTGGGTATTGAAAATCGCTGTTGTACAGTGTTAAGAATAAAATGAGATAGGTAATCTTTGGCAGACGCCAGTAAACTTCCGTCATTCATATTGTACAACACTTGGAAAATTCGTATAATCTGAAATAGAAATGCAGATTAGACGGGCGACTCACTGCGTTATCGCTCCGCCAAGGGAATATAAGATAGGTTCACTCTGTCTGTGTTATAATCAGTTTTCTCTTGACCGCGAACCCGAACAGTGCGAATCATGACGCTTAACAGAAGCACCTGGTTGGGTTGCAGTTTTGGCGGCCTTCTGATGGCCCTCTTGGCCCTACAGTCAATGCCCCAGGGCAGCGAAGGATCGAATATCCTGGGCGTATTCACCAGTCACAGTACTTCGCACTTCATCGTGCACATGTCCATCATGAAGACGCTGGCTGAGAAGGGTCACAATGTGACTGTCCTCTCTGTAGTGCCGCCCAAAGTGACGCACAAAAGCATCAAGCACATTGTTGTTCCCATTAGTGCCGAGGAGGAGAAGCTCCTTCATGCAGGCCTCTCCGATATGGCAAAGCAGAAACCATCGATTTGGACAACCATGAGGTCCATCTTCGGTTCCCTAGTTATGCTCATCGAGAAGCAAGTGGACGTGCTGGAGAATCCGCTTTTTCGGGATCTCTATCTTAACAAGGGCAACAAGTTCGACGTGGTTTTCGTCGGCTTCTTTTTCAACACCTACCAGGTCGGGATAGGTGCCAGGTTTAACTGTCCCGTAATTGTTTCCTGGATGGGCCCACCCAGTTTCATGGTCAACGATGTAATCGGCAACCCCGAGTTGTCCAGCGTGCCCCAAATGCAGATTGCCGTAACCCCAGGACAACCCATGAACTTCCAGCAGAGGGTCCAAAACTTCGTCAGCACACTGGGCTTCAAAGCACTGAATGCCTACCTAAACCACAAATACAACAAATTCTACGAGTAAGTACACTGTTTTTTAACCTACAAATATTATCTGCTTTTGATCAATCATTATCTTATACGTGGGGCTAGGTACTTTAGTTTAGCTCATAGATTTACAAGTACTCAGCGATTACAGGAGCATTATTACCGATACCTGAACAGTGTACTCTTCCCTTTACAGTCGCCTTTGGGGCAAGGACAAATCAATGCCCACCTTTGAGGAGGCTAAGAAGAACGTCTCCCTGGTTTTCTGCAATGCCCACGGCATCAGCGAAGGACCCATCCGTCCGAATGTTCCTGGTATTGTCGAGATCGGCGGCATTCAGGTGAAGAGCAAACCCGATCCTCTGCCGCAGGACATCAAGGAGTTTCTTGATAAGGGCCAAAACGGAGCTATCCTGTTCAGCCTTGGCTCCAATTTGAAGGGGGAACATTTGCAGCCAGGGGTGGTGGACAATATCTTCAAGGCATTGAGCGGTTTGAAACAGCAAGTGATCTGGAAGTGGGACGACCTCGAGAATGTCCCCGGAAAGGCATCAAATATTTTCTACAAAAAGTGGCTGCCCCAGGACGATATTTTAGCACATCCTAAGATAAAGCTATTCATCACCCATGCCGGCAAGGGAGGAGTGGCTGAGGCCCAGTACCACGGAGTGCCCATGCTGGCCCTTCCGGCCTTCGCTGATCAGCCAGGAAATGCCGATAAGCTGGCGAACAATGGCTATGGCCTACGACTGGATCTAAATTCCTTGGAGGTTACCGAGTTTAAGGAAGCCATCAAGGAGATTATCGAGAGTCCGAAGTACTCAGAAAAACTTAAGAGATTCTCTCAGCTTTACCGCGATCGACCCCAGAGTGCCCAGGAATCGGTGGTCTACTGGACGGAGTACGTTATCCGCCATCACGGAGCCGCCCACATGCAGAGTCCTTTGGTGCACATGAGCTTCGTTGCCAGCAATAATCTGGATATCTGCATTATCACCGCCCTCCTGCTCTACGTGATCTTCGTCATCAACAAGATCTTTTGGAAATTCGTATGGCGTAAGATGTGTAGCAAATCGAACAAAGCTTCTCAGAAGACGAAGGTGAAGAAGCAGTAGATACTTAGATAAATATTATTTAATTTAAACATTTAATGAAGCATTAAATTTTGATTAATCAATTAAATTGTGCGTTTTCGTACTACTCCGAAAGACGGCGGATGTGTTAATAAGCCACGAAACGTATACGTAATATAAATCAAATATCATCAAAATCAATAAGTTCCTGCCATCCCCATACTTAAATTTAATAAGCTTTTATATATTGGCATATTATTTTAAAACTTAATAAAGTGATAGGCTTAACAAATAAAAAAAAAAAAAATAAAAACGGATTTCCAGAATAATGGAATTTAAAAATAAAACTCACCATGCTAGCCTCACTTTACCACAGATGGTGTGTGTATTGGGTAACATGGCATTTCAGCTTTGGACTCTACATAAGTTTTACTTTATGATCGTTCCCATTTAGCAACAGAGGTCCAAGCCACGTAAAAAATCCATACAAATTGAAAATTTTAGGATTTATGTTATTATTACCACATCTGGTTTCGGTATAATTAATACTGATTTTGACATAACTGATGACTTTACAGGACAATACTATTCCACCTACAACACCGCACTCCCTTTTCTAGGGCGCATCGAGAGCCTTTGGTAGCTTCTCTTTCTCCTCCACCTCTTTCTCCGTGTTGGGTTCAAGGGTTTCACCCGTGCTAATATCCTGCACCACGCGACACGTCTCGCTGTATAGCTCCTCGGGATCCTGCACGACGTCCCGGCCACTGTAGACCTCCTCCTGCAAATTGGGAAGCTTCCGTGCCGTGGCAAACTCGCCCACACCCAATTCGGCATGGATGGTGTCCATTAGATTTGCCAGCAACAGACTTTCGCTGTGGCTGAAGACATCGCTCTGGTTTTTGCCCATCAGGATGCAGTTCCTCACCTCCTCGGCCTCGTAGCACATGCCCAGTCGATTATGGTAATGGGTGGCGGTCATCTCCTCGGCGACCGGCAGGGGGAATTCATAGTCCACTTCCTCGGTGATCAGGCGCGTGGGACACCAGTAGTTGGCCATCTAACGAAGGGAATTTACAAAAAATGTTTGATTTTTTCGGTAAAATATTAACTTGCAGACTAACCTTGATGCTCCCCTCCTTGCCCTGAATGATGGCCATGTTGTCCATTCTCTTCTCCGAACTGACTTCGATAAAGGCCCTCTTGCCTTGACTGAAGCACATCTCGATATTGGCGGCCACGTCCACATTCTCTGAGTTAACGCTGCCGCTAACTTTAAGGCAGCGTGGCACCTCGCGGAATACCCAAAGTGCCAACTGCATTCCGTAGACGCCGAAGTCGCTGGTGACTCCGCCGTAAAGGGCCAATCTACTGGATAAGTGAGATCAGTAGATAGAACCTCAACCCTATAAGATGAAGCACTACAAAGAGAGCTCACCTGTCGGAAACTGGCAGCCCTAGAGTGCAGGTGACATGCTGAAGCTCCCCAAGGCGGTTTCGCAGGATCTGGTGCCTCAGGTAATGGTAGGCAGGGACGCATCTCGGCCACATGCCCTCCATGAGGAAGAGGCGTCGAGCACTCGCCTTGTCCAGCAGCCTGGTCACCTGCTCCTCCGTCATGCAGAGTGGCTTCTCGCAGAGCACGTGCTTGTCATGGTTGAGCATCAGGTGGCACAGCTCCGAGTGCTGGGGATTCAGCGGGGAGATGTACACAACGTCTGAGCTTCAACAATTCGATTAGTAAGTTTTTTAAAAATCCAGTTAATTTCCCGGGGACTCACCAACATCTGGGCATTTGGCCAGTTCCTCAAAGCTGGTGTACACATTCTTCACATTGTGGCGGTCGGCGAATGCTAGGGCGTGCGACTGGTAAGCGGCCACGCACGCCACGATTTGGTGACGTTTAGGTGGCAGGACACTCAAGGCTGCGGCAAAGTCATCCGCCATCAGGCTAACGGGCGCAATGCCCCAGCGTAGAATTGGCCCATTGATATCCGTCTCATTTGCGTCTGCACCCGCATTTGCGAAGCCTCTTGGGGTATGCTCGTTGAAGCGATTGATGTGCAGCTCACGAGGGTGTGGTCGCCACATATTTTGGTTGTTGCCCACAACACTGTTCCGACTGCACGATGAGCGTGTTGCACGTCCGGTTGGCACTTGATCTAAGGAGAGGGAAACAAGGCGAATAATTACAGTCAAAAATAAATATATACTTTGTTATTTTTAAGTTATGCAGTCTTTAACTTTTAAAAAGTAACATTTTTCCAAGTGTACAACCGCCAGCAGAGATCGGTTGCAACTTTGTCGCGTAAAACGCATTTCATTCATACAATCGATCGGTTTTCCACGAACTGGCGAAATTGCGGGTGTTGGTTTTGGTTTGGGGTCCCCCGGCAGCCCGGGACAGCCCGCCAACCCGAAAACCGGTCCGGCCTCCTGGCTCCGGACCATCCGCGGACCATCTACGTCGAAACCGAGACGGCGGGCGCATTATGTGGCGCTGTTTAGTGCGTCAGTTCCTCCATAATTAGTCATATTTGTTTAGCATCACAACTTGTGAATGACTCGCTGCCGTTCGGCGGGGCTCAGTGAGGTTTTAGCCGCTGTTGTGGCCGCTCTTTTTGCCGCAATTGCTGTGGCAGCCAATGGTGTTGTGTGTGAGCTAGTGATGGCCTGGTCCTGGCCAAGTTGGCCAAGTTGGGAACTGCCTGGGCCGCGCACTTTGCGCTTCGTTCTGTCCGCATTCGAATTTCACTTTCTTTTTTAGAAACTAAGCAACGGACTGTTTGGGTATTTATCACCGTAACACTCGATGAAAGGGTAGGTTCACTTTGACGGGTACTCAAGAGAACGGATTATACATTAAAATATTAAGGGGAATTAATTTCTTAAAGACAGATTTGTGTTAAACATTTATTAGGATAAATCGTAAATCTAGGAAATCTTAAGGGATCTTACTGTGCCGTCATTTAAATTAAGATTTTCTGCCTACTATAGCATTAGGCTTTTATTTGTAATAATTATTATTGACTTCTAATTTATATAGTTTCTAGAAGTTAAAGAGCATTCGAGATACCAACTTTCCTTCCAAAAGCTGCCACCTTTCGCAGCTTATTTCACTTTTCAATAATTCGAGTGCGTGCAACAATGTCCGGCGGCGTGCGAGCGAGTGTGTGAGTTGCTCTGTGCACAGTGCGTCCCAACAAAAACAAAATAAAAAAACAGAAAACAAAAAAAGGCACAAATTGAAAAATTTGTTTATCTAATTAGCAATGCACCGGGCGACGTCTTTGCGGGCAGCGGCAGTGCTTTTCACCTGATTTGGCATGCACGGCAGGTGCTTTCAGGTGGCAACTGGCAACTGGCTAATGGGAACTGCCAAGTCGATGGCCGTAGAAATTGCCCTAACCCCAAATGCAAAACAATAAAAATATGTGCGAGGCGGCTTAATGGGTTGGCCAATGAACGAAAGTGTTCTATGGGCGTGCAGACGAGCCAAAAAACAAAAAAAAACAGAAAACTGAAATTGAAAAATTAACCAACTCTCGCCCAGTGCCGGAAGTGTCACTGTATAAGTCAGTGCGACGGTGTGTATGTGGGTGAAATTATGTGCAAGTGAAAGGATGCCTAATTTCTGTCATTAAACAAGACGGACACGAGCAGGAGCCAAGGCTGCACTAGTACAAATTAGTGCAAAATTCACAGTAAACAAAGCAAAATTATCCTCGTACTTACACAAGTGATACTTCAAAATCCAGATATTTCTTAAATTAAAAATATATAAGGATAAATCAGAATAAAAAATAATCCACTATATACTATCATTAGTATTATTTCTAGTGTGACACAAGCTAGATCTAGATTAGATACGAGATAAAGATGAAGATGGCGGGACAGGAGTTGCGCGACAAGAGCTGACAGCCCGAGCACACAAATTTGCCATGCGTGTGCCTCTTGATGGCTCTTTCCAGAGAGCGACGACACGGCGGAGACGACATGTTCATTAATGCCGGAGCGGCATCATCACCATCCGCCGGCTCCTCTGGCGCACCGACAAAGCAAATAAATACTAAAATTTGCATGCCTGCAACATAAATCGTCGCAAAATATTAAACAAGTCAGCAGCAACAGTTGAAATCAATAAATTTATTGATACAATTTACACGGCCGAGTGGAGCACAAGGCACAACTACAACCATAAAAGCTTCAGCGGCAACAGCGACGGCAACGGCAATATTGCTGGCAGCATGCAACATGCAACACGGCCACATGCAACACATGCGCTAATTAAGGGGGGCCCGAGTTCGCCGGCGGGGGTGAGCTCGGTGTTCGGTGTTCGGAAAACGCGGCACTCGCCATACGGCGATGGCCTTGCAACTGGCAAAGTGGCAGCAGAAACAAGTTAACGAGCCTGGCCAAGTGACCAACTGACTGAGGAAACTCACTCGATGATTTTCGCGGCAACAAATTATTGTTGGGGGGCTTTCATGAGGGACACCGGTGTGATTTGCGATGATTTGGTCCTCGCTCTGACTTGATTGCATCCCATAAAAACCGATCAAAATGTACGAAATGCTTTTCATAATGATTTACTAAGTAATGTAGCTGTCGCAGATGTGAATATATTATATTTATGGTATAGTAAGAAAAATGTAAAACATATTGATTAAAAAGATAATTAGTAAGGGGATTAGTTAAAAATTAAGATATTCAATTGATAATTTAATACAGTAAGATTGTTGACTAATTGCAAACCTTGTAAATTTTCCAAAAAGCCTTCCAAAAAAACATCGGTTCCAGACAAATTTTAAAACCAATAGAAAGTGGAATAATTACTAATCATTTGACATTCTGTAACCATAGGAATTTAAGTGGCCGTTGCTGGATATTTGCATGTTTTGCCATTCTAGGTTGAGAAAGTCATGTGTCAAGTTCGTTGCCAAAGTCTTTCGATTTGCCTTACGTCTTTCCGTCGGAGGCTCGAAACTTTTGTAGCATTGCGCCTTAATTGACACCTTCAACGTTTTGAGAGAAAGGGGACACAAAGGGAGGCTCTGTGGCCTAACAACAACACCCAGACATCAGCATAATTTGTCGTGTTTTTTATTTTGTTTCCTTTTGTTGCCACTGCTTTTTGAGGTACTTTTTGTTGGCCGCCTGACAAGTTTCGAATGCACATGTCCGTCGGCTCACTCTCTCATCTCATCTCATCTCATCGTCTCCTCAACTACCATACGCACACGCCCAGCAGCAATAGCCACAGCAAAGCCAATTGACAGCCAGTCATGTCATGACTATTGCCAATTGTTTTTTGCTGTGCCCAAGGCTTTTAACATATTTTACGATTTGTTGACCGCTAGTAGAAATTTATTTTGCCAAAAGATTTTCGGTTTTTATGCAACCGGACAGGTGGTGGCGAAAAGCGAAAGCCCAAGAAAGCTATAATCACAGAGTAGAACAACTAAGTTAGGGGGTACTGAGAGTTGAGATAAATAAACGTCAAGTCTAAGATTTAAGAATGTACTTCTGAAAGCAAAATAATACCTTAAATTATTTAAGGAATTTTATTTTATTTTATATATAATATTATAATATATTTAATATATATAACACGAAATCCAAATAGATATTGAAATAAATATTGTACTATGAAATTTTATAACAAATATAGAAACATAAATACTTTTCATTTCATTAATTTGTAAAGAACACACAACTTCAAGATATCACAAACCCCTGAAAATCAATATAACAACGGCAACGGAATAGTATTTAAAAAATTAAATGTAATAAAAAACTGTCTACAAATTTAACTTTCCTTGTTAGCTTTATAAACATAACAAATTTTACGATAGTTGGGGCTGTAATTGCTGCCATTATTTTCTTTATCAGCTTAAAGAAGACTAATATTCTTGGCCAGCAGCAGCAGCAACATGTTGCAGGCGGTGAAAAGTGAGTCTGTCTCTGGACAAGAGCGGCAACACCAATGCCAGCAGGAGCAGAAGCGGCAGCAGCAGCAACTACAACCAACAGCAGCAGCAGCAGCAACAAAAAGCGAAAAGACGACAACTTTGGTGACGATGCTGCCGACGGCGACGCCAGCTGTGACTGCGACGCATGTGTTTATTGATTCGCTTTGGCTTTTGCTTTTGGCTTTGGCTTTGGCTTCGGCTTCAGCTTTGGCTTTGGCCAAAAGCGACGGCAGCGGCCGAGACAAGTGCAGGCCTGGTTCGTTGTACCTGCAATCTCAGTCGGCGACTCAGTTGCTGCCGCTGCCACAGTCGCTGCCTCTGCCACTGCCACTGCCTTGGCGGCTTTTAACAGTTTCGAATTTGAGTTTTGGCCAAGACCACGCGAAATCAGTTAACAAACGGACGCGTTTTGAAACGGATGCACTGGCACTGCGAGCGGGAAACCTGAAGCCTCCGTCGTCGTTTTTCCTGGCCTGGCTCCTCCATAAAAAAATCGAAAGATCCCAAGATCCCGGCCAAGGCGAATCCGAAACCAAAGCCAAGACCAAACCCGAAGCCGAAGCCGTGCGAATGTCTGTCGGCCCGAAGAAGAAGAGGCTCGCAGAGCTGCTATCTTCATCGGTCGCGCTGGTCGTTTAAAAGTGAAATTTACTGAATGAAATGAAATGTCTTCTGGCCAGCCTCGGACTCGCTGTCTGGCCGACTGTGTGCACAGTGCCTTTGCCCGTTGGCTTTGTGTTTGATTATTGATTTGTGACAATTGTCGGCAAGGAAATGACTGCAAATTAGTTGGCAAACATTCGCCGCCTGGAAAAACCCGGATTAAAAACCGCCTACAAATTATTAAAGCAAATTATTTGCCAATTCGTGGAAATATCTCTCTTCCTGTGCGAGTGTCATTGAATGGTAAGCCAACAGGCCGGAAACTAAGGTGATGTAAGATCTTGACTACATGGTGTAAGCCTGTTAAATTGCAAGAATAAATGGAGTAAAGCATTCTTAAAGAAAATAAAAAGAATGTATATTTTTTGAGTAAAGTTAATAAATGTTTGCGTTATTAAAAGTACAAGAAACTACGATTTATAATGGTTATAAGCTAGTGAAAGTAAAAGAACCAATTCGCTGCTTGATTAATTAAACTTAAATAAAGGACAAAACCATTTTGAAACCGAACAAGTAATTCGGGGATTAGTATTTATAAAATAAATATATTCTTTATTAATTTCTTACATGTTAAATTGTTGAAAATAAAGATTTAAAGCCATATTTTTTGTAACTTTAAATCAGCTATAGCAAGACATTTTATTTGTGGTAAGCAATCCACAAGGATCATAAAATCATCAAGTCACAAAAGATATGACCACATTAGACCACCAGGCGGTCGACATGATCGTATGTTTGAATAAGTTAAACACTTGTAAGCCTACGTGTGATCAGTAGAAATCATGTCTGATTATTCACAACGATTTGTGTTTATTTCTGTTGAAGTTGATCGCTGACATCGTGTATGATCAGCGAAGATCGTGTACGATGCCCATAAAGTGCCTGCAAAGTTTCAGATGCAGTTTAGCATTTACAAATCGGTGAGTGTGAATAGCAGGTTTTATTTAAAATCATTTACATAATATATTCGATAGACAAATTACAGAAGTCAGTCACACAGAAATAAGGTTCAGATTTAAAGATTTCACTGAACAGAGGTCAAAATTAACACTTTCGCTATATATATAAAACTTTAAAATTTTAGACATTTGTAAAGCATTTCAGTATGCTTAAAATGTGGCGGAAATAAAACAATTTATTACAACTAAACTCTTGGTTACATTTCGCTTGCAAGTTGCAACAATTGGTCCAGCTTGGTGGCTACTTAAACGCATTTACCATCAATCAACTCTCGGTTTTCAATGGTATAATACAAGAGTGCGGATGTTGCTCATAAATTCCACCTTTCTTCGCCAAGCGAAATCGAGTGTTTCGCCTCTTTTACGATCCTGCTAACTTTGCGCAAAGAATTAAGACGCAACGCCGCTTATTCGGTGGAAAAGCAGACAAACAAACGGGCATCACTCATACGACGCGTGGACAGAATGAGGGGAGAAAGGGCAGACAGTTGATTTTCCCGGCACTCCCGGGGCCACTCTGCGCATTTATCTTTCACTTAAAGTGAAGATGACATTCTTTAAATGAAATTAACTGCCGGCAACAAAAAGCTGACGCTCTTGCCGCCGCTGCTGCTGCTGCTGTAGTGCTGATGCATCCGACAATGTTGATGTTGCTGAGGTTGCAGCTAATGTTGCTGCCGCTGATGTTGATGGTGATGTTGCTGCCGCAGATGCTGCTTCTGTGGCAGCTGCTTTGGCTGCAATTAGTATTTGTCTTTGGCTAATACGCTGCCATGTTGGTATGCATCTCTGTGCGCCAGTTTCATGTTGCCCGTGTTGCCCCTGTTTTGCCTCTGTGCTGCCGCAGGTTGCTGGTTTATGTCGCTGCCTGCCGTTGCTATCTTTTACTTAACGCATAAAAAGTGTCGCGCACTTGAATGGCTATTTGGTCTCTGCTTCGGTTGTTTGTCTATTTATTGGTCTGTTTGCTTGCTCATCGGCTTTTTGTGACTGCCTTTTTTACACTCATTGGCTTAGCCGTCCACTTAACAGCTGTCGCATCGAGTGCATCTCTCACTCCATCTCCATCTCCATCTCTCCTCCGAATCTCAATGGCTCAGGTCTCCAGTGGAGCCTTTTGGGTTTACTATAAGTGACTGATCGCCGGCTTTTAAGAGACGCCGATCGAAAGTGCCGGGAATGCATTTATGATACGGGGCATCAAGTTGATGTGTTCACATCAATGTTTTCACATTGTGTGGGTTGTTCCATCAACTGATATAATCGAGGTTAAAGCTCTTTCAATTGCCTGAAAGTTTGGTAATTATTTCAAGTAAATTTATTATCCACTTCAAGATATTTTTGGAAAGAAGAAGATTGCATTGCATGTAGGATATATCTAAACATGAAACCAAATCTTAAATCTCTCGAAATAATAGTATCTATAAATACTATAATCATAGATGTTTGCTCTATAATTAAATAAGCAGCTGAAAAAAGTAATTTCGATGATTGCATAAATTGCATATTATTAGCATATCAGATAATCGCATAATACTTGGCGACAACACTCACTTAGCGGACAACACACATTTCTCTTGTCATGTAAACACAATAAACTTAAACAACACTAAAATTATGCGTAATTAAACGCATTACAAAGTGACACGGATTGGCTTATGCAAATGTGCGGTGTAACACAATAAAGACAATTAAATAACTCAAGCAAAACGAGATCGAGAGCGTCGAAACAAGTTAGGCCTACTGCGTGAAATTACGACCATCTCTTATGATAGAGGAACTCTCCGGTGACCAGTGAAAAATTTCGGGGGAAATCATAAGTGGGAAAATACAGGGAAAATCTGTTTGTTTGGCGGGACCAAATTATATTCAATTGCAAGGCCATCTATCCGCCCCATTTTCTTGGCCGTCGGCGAATTTTATTTGATTTTAATTGCCACCATAGCAAGATGTTTGCCATTTAATGGCTTTATTTATGCGTGTAGTAATCAAGTTAATTTTTACGATTGCCGCCGACCGAGTCGGAGCAGCAGCAACTGCTGCAAAAAGCGTGGCAGCACGCCGGCAACAACAAACTGGCCGGCAGAGCCGCTACAAAATAAATGCAAATTTTCTTTTATGATCAAAAAACACAAGTTTCACTTTCGATGGGAACGGAACGCGCTGCCGGCAAGCTCTGGTCGAAAAATATATTCCATAAGCAAAAACAAAAAATAAAAAACAGAGAGACAAAGATGACATGCAACTTGGGCAGGAAGATGATGATAAGAAGCCCTCAGGACAATCGAAGGCAAAGGGAACTGCTACGCGAAGAAAGCCCAAAAGAAAGACCGCCGCCCACCCAGGTCGTGCGAGTCTCCCGGTCGCTCTCTGTCTGTGTGTCCGTCGAGTCTCCTGTCCAGTCACGCTGTTCGTCTGCCGTCTGCCCTCCGCCGCGTAATGCCATAAATTATGAATTAATCGCATCAATCTCTTCGATCCGGGCGGCTGTCGCTGAAAAGATTGTGGATGAAGGCCCTTAAACTGGCGTTTTATTTTAATATGGGAACTAAAATTTGGTTGGAATTGTGTGAATCTTGAAAGCCTCTTAAAGAATGCAAGAAAAAAATTGTAATACGTTTATTAAACTTAAACTGTCTTGCAATATGTTCGAGTTCGTGTCTTAAGTCTTTCGTTTTTTAAGCCCAAAAATGAAAGGTATTCGTAGAATGCAAATAATAATTAGGAATATATCTTTATTTATTCATTATTTATTTATTTATTTATTTATTTATTTATACTAATATTATTATTTTTTATTTATCTTTATTTTATTTACTATTTAATTTTTAATTTTTTAAATCAAAGTTAGAAACTCGGTCTCACAGATTAATAAGAATAAGCCCTGAATTTATCATTATCACCTTAAAATTTCACAAATTAATTATAAATTCAAAAATTTACCCCACTTTTTGACAAGAAAAGTCAATATTTTATAAACAGATCCTCCCATAAAGGGTATAATCTCCTCACATATCAATTTTCGTTTGCCAAAATACCCAGTTATAATCTACGTTGCCAAATTAATTCTCTATTTAATACCTTTTTCCATCAACAAATCGAGCCAAGTGAAAGGTTAATTTTCTTTACTCTTTAGTGAATATTAATCAGACATTCCATTTTATGATCACAACTTAAAGGCTACCTGAATTGAAAAATGCAGGCTTGGCAGCAGCAAATTAAGTTCCCAGCAATCTGGATAACAACCTGTTAAGTGACTCCGGTGTGCGCGAGTAGTAACAGCCGGCAAACTTCCTCATTGCCGGACGTTATCCAATAGCTAAGAATCGATTGCGGCGGAAAATTGCTCAAATTGCAGAGATCAAGTTCGGCGGACACAATCGATATCGATGTGCATATTAAATCACCAGCGAGTCATAACCGAAACTCAACAATTTAACAAAATTCCAGATAAGACGAGAAAAACCGACCAGCCGACCGATCAACGAACCGAGCCACGATGATTAGTGAACGCCACAAGAGCCGCGATTTGGTTACGATACTTGGTCTGCTCTGCCTCCTGCTGCACCACGGTGTCGCCTCTGGCCATGTGATCGAGGTCTTGGCTCAATCAACAACCGCATCGGCGACGTCGACGGCGGCGGCTCAGACGGATACGGTGCCGGTGACCAAGACGGTGACTGAGACGAAGACAAATGCCAGTCAGGATGAGGTTGCTCCGACGCCCGGTGCGACAACAGGTGAGCGAACAACAACCGCAGCGAAATGAAAAATATGAAAGATTTGCACTTTGATTTTGTTTCGCCAACATAATTGGGTGCTTGGCCAGCGGGAGGAGTGGAGTGTGCGGATGAGCTGGGCGCTGGGGAGTGGGGACTGGGGACTGGGAGTGGGCACTATTTTAATGGCCAGCATTAGGAGATCAAACAATTTTGAACGCAATCATGCGAGGCATTTTAATGTGAATGAAAGTGAAAATCGTCTGGCAACATTGTTTCGTGGTCGCAGGCAATTATGCAAGGATAAATGGGATACAGATGCATGTACTCGATTGCCTGGGATGGGATTAGAGTGGAGTGGCGTAGAGTGGAGTGGCATTCGGTGAAGTGGACTCCAAGCCACCCAGGTGTAGGCAGTGCGCCCACCCATCATGAAGTAAGAAGGAAGGGCTACCCGAATAGCTAAATGCTCTGTAAAACAACATTCTTCCGTTTGAAAAGGGTCTTAAAATTATTTCATTTATTAAACTTATTATATATCGACTTAGTTCAGGACTAAATACTTATTAATAAAGTCTTCGTAGTAATAACTAATTAGTACTTGAAAAGGTTTTTATGTTTCAATATATGTCTCAATAATTTTTTCTTCCGATAAAAAGAATCCTAAAACGTGGCAATAACAATAAAAACCATAAAAATTTCCTCCTCATTTTTTATTACGAGCTTAAACTGTTTCGCTGAGGGAATTGGAAACAAATTTTCAGAAAGAGATCAAGATGCATGAGTGGCCATTTCCGCTTAGGCCAAGTGCATGTCCTCACGTCGAAGAGCTATGAAGACTGAGAGCTGGGAGTTGGGAGTTGGGAGCTGGGAGCTGGGAGCTCATAGCTCCGCGTGTTTTTGCGAACGCTCAAATGGAAAGCGATTTGTCTGGTTTTAGCTAATAATTTATCAGGCCTCCGCATTCACAGTCGTCGCCTTCGCCTTCGCCTGCGCCTGCGCCTTCACCGCCTCTGCCACTTATTTTGCCCAGTTCGTTGATCAGTCAATCAAGCGGAGTGGAGTCCAAGTCAAAGCCCAAGTGGGTCCAGCCTTGTGTCTGGGTGTCTGTCTGTTTGCCGTGCTGATTGCCATGGTCATGGCCCCCACTGATCAACGCCTGCCGACACGTCGGAGGTGCCCGAAGTGTCGACTGCTGCCAGGTGGGCGTTGGGTTCACGTTCACGGGTCTCTTTTTGGCGGCTTGGCCTCTGACACCGGCTTAATTAGCAGCGAAGCCACATGGCGAGGAGCTAAGCGGCTCATCGAATCGCAGTCGGAGGCTTACAGGCTACAGGTTCAATGGAGTGCAACGTGCAATCTTGCACACTGTCTGCGGGCATTAAAATCAATTTATGCAAAAATGTATTCGAAATCGATTGAAGTCAGCTAGCTAGCCACAAAATGGGGAGTTTGATGAGTTCTGCATTGAAATGATATAGTAAATTATTCTTTGATTCTTGAATATTTGAATAGCATCTAAAAAAAGGTGTTTAAAGACTTTAATTGAGAGTCCTTTAATAAGTAAAGTTTAAATAATAAAATGAGATTTAGGAAAAAGGTAGGTTCAAGTCTATGAATCTACATTTGACTTGATGAATGGGAAATATTTTTCAAGCCTTGTATAGCTTGGAACTCTTCAAGCTCCTCTCTCTCTCTCGCCTTGATCAACCAGGATGCCAGCCGGACCAAGTGACGGGACAAAAACATTTGTTAACACTTTAACGAGTTATGATTTGGCCAGACTCCAGCAATAGCTCCCAGCTCCTACCTCCTAACTCCTTACACATAACCGCTTCCCCAGCCACAGCTCAGATGCCTTGCGGCCATTTGGGGGGCAATTAAAGTTGCACTTGTAAAAGTAAATTGATACGGCACTCAATCATTTCCCTCCGCATCCTCTCTCTGTCTTTCACAGCGCCGCGACTAGATCCCAACAACAACAACGAGTGGCGTCCTCTTGGTCACGGGGATCCCCTGCAGAAGGATCCCACCTACGACTACAGCCCTCCAGCCCTGGACCGAGTGCGCTACTGGGCGGAAAACAACAGCACCGGCCAGAGTAATCCGGAGGCCAGAAAGAAGGAGCTGCCGCCGGAGGTGCTTCGAAACAAGACCAAGAGCGAAGTGCTGCTGCTGGGTGTGGCCAGCGAACGGGTGAGGGTGCCGCATTCGCATTCCTATCCGCCGGTTGGGCTGGGCCAGAGTCACCACCAGCAATACAAGCAGCAGTATCAGCAGCAGCAACAGTATCAGCAGCAGCACCAGGAGCAGCAGCAAGCCAAATATGCAGCCATAAGGAGAAGCTACTATGCGCCGACGCAACAGCAGCACAGTGCACAGATGTTGCATCAGACTCAACACATTCAGCACCATTCCCCGATTCCGCAGCAGGCCCAGCATATGCCCCACACCCACTTGATGCCACCACCCATGATGATGGTGAAATCGAGCGGCCCCTCCGTGCCCCATCTGGAGTACAGACACAGTATGATGGCCACAGGAGCACCCACATCTTACATGAGCCTCAGTCACACGATGAGCTCGCCAGCGCCCAAGCCGGCCATGACCTCCTCTGTGATTTATCACCAACCCGCGATGGGTCACTACTCCACCTCCTCCGCATCGTCGTCTACGCCCTGGCTAAGCAGCATGTCCAGCATGCCGCCACATCGGTTCAGCTACTCGGACCCACATCTCCAGGAATCCATGCACGCCCTCACCTTCTCGAGGCCCCATCCCGGACAGTCAGTTGCCTACTCCCCCAACTCCCTGCCAGGACATCAGGGCGCATCGAAGGCGGGTCTGCGGAAGCCCTGGCTCCATGAACTGCTCCAAAAGGAGGTGGTAATGAACAAGCCGAAGGTTAAGCCCACGATGCCTGCCACAAAGTACCTCATGGGCACAAGTAAGCCTCATCATCCACTGCCGCCAGCTGGCTTTGGAATCAGCTCTACCCGGCCGCCCTTTACCTATGCTCCCGTGACTTTTGTTCCTGGACCACCCACCATTGCAGTGCCAACGGTGGCCACCAGACAGGAGGCGCAGCAGGAGATCTACATCACACCCACGCCGCAGACAAGTAGCTCTGGCTTCAGACCCATGCTGGTGACCAGCTCGACTACTACGTCCACCACATCGACTCCTTTGCCCATATATCAGCGAACCAGCACCAGCCCCAGCACAACGAGCAACCGATTGCTAATCCCCCAGACGAGTAATCTGGCCCAGCGACCCACAGTGGCTCCAGCGCCAAGTGAACCCACCACCGATTCGATTTTCTCCCATTATAAGCAGCCACCGAAACCCCTATTGGGGCCCATGTACCTCATCATCGAGGGTCACTCCAAGGTGAAGACCTATGGCCAAAACGAATTGGATCCGCACAGTCCGAAGATAGTGCCGGTTATCTCCAAGCGTGAGCCAGTGGTCAGAATAGCCGATCCCAACGAGAAGAGGGGAACGGTTGAGTCCTATCAGGTCAAGCACTTGCACACAAAAACCACGCCGATGACCACGACCACAACGACTACAACTACACGGAAACCGACGACGCAACAGCCCTTACCAACGGAAGTTCGAGCTCCTGTTTTTACCCCTACCAAGGCACCAGAATCCACCAAGGCTCCTGCTACAACATCTACTAGGGCTCCTGTGAGCAGTACAACTTCAAAACCCGCTGCAGCATCAACCCCAAGAGCTTCTGTCAGCACCGCTGCTCCCTTGATTCAAGCGGAAGCTAAGCCAGAACCGCCCAGTGATGTCAGTGATCTGTTGAGCCTACTGGACAATATGTTTGCCGATGCCCACGAAATCGCTTCTTCCACCGGCTCACCTGTACAAGTAAATCCCACCACGAGCACTGTCCTCAAGCCAGTTAGTACCAAGTTGTTGCCCCAGCAACCGGAACCGAGGATTGGCAGCAAGGCGGGCAGCATAGAGAGTCTACTGGAAGACACTCCAGCGGATGATGGAGCTAGCAAAGATCCAGGGTCACAGATTTCCACTGAGACACCACCGCGAGCAACGCGTCAGGTCTTTGACTATGATCAATTACCAGAGTCACGGATCAAAGATGGGGTCACCGCCAGCGATGTTATGGAGTACAATGATGACGAGGAGCTTGGCTACGAAGAGGAGCTGGGTGGGATGGATGATGAAACGGCCACCGATGGACAGTTGGAAGACGAGGAAGAGCAGGAGGAAGAGGAGGAGGACCCCGAACACAACTTACTCAAACGCATCGATCAGTTTGTGGACGACGGCGATGATGATCTGGAGGATCTGATCGGGGGCCTGGACGACAGCGAGGGGATCGAGGAGCGGCGACAGCAGCATTAGCCCGAGCTAAGCCTTTTTCTTAAACTGCGCTCTATACCAAATCTATCATCAGAAAGTCTTTCTCACGCCTAATACATACGTTCTTGTACATAAGTCAGCTTTAATTGAATCTGTATTTATTTGTTGTTAGTTCTTAGAGGCCCTGCTGGCGTCACAATGTGACCGCGATCCCCCCACACCCAATGCAATTCGAGCAAAGAGTTTTCGTTGTGTAATTAAGCCTTAAATTATGAAATTTTTCTTACGTTTTGATTAGTTTTTAAGTCCATAAGAGTTGAAAAATAAATGCGAAAATTTAAACAAACCCTGTTTTAGCGCCATCTATTCAGGCAGGCGCCCTCTGTCGGTTGTGAGGACAAGCTTGCGTGTGAAGAGCTTAACAGAAAAATTGATGCACAGATCATTAAAATTAAAAAAAAAATTTAATAATAAATTTTGGAGAAAAAAACGGGTTAAAGAAAATAAGAATTTCAGATTTTCTAAAGGGCATAATAGGCCCAAAAATCCAGTGATTGCCAGAAGTCATATACAATATTCTTAAATAATATAAAATAATGTAATATTTAGTAAGCAGATTTATTAACTTTATAAAAACTATCAAAGAAAATCTTTCCGCATTGAAATTAATGCTTCTTTAATTAAGCTATTATTTTTTTGATAAGAAATTGAGATAACTTCTGAAATTAGTTTATGTACCCCAGCAGTTTGCAGATGAATTATGTGATTGAGATCTCTTGATCACCTTGGTGTCTATTCTTTCAGGTAGGTATTTTTAACATAAAATCTCTTAATTCAAATGTTTATAACTTTGCTAAAATGCTAAAAATAAGAATATTAAGGAATGGCATACATTTTTATAAATGGTTTTAAAATGAGCATAAATTGAAGTTAAAATGGATTGAATCTAAAATCCAACGTTTTTTTTTTCGTTTTTTTTTAAAGGGGTTGCATCATAAAAATTGTCGAAAAATTTCATAAAATTAGATATCGAGTTTTAAATACAGGAAAGTTTGCCTACAAAAAATAAGACAAAAAAAACGAACCCAAACTGAAATTGGTTAAGTTTGAGCCAAGTTATAATAAGAAAACATTGAAGGTTTTAGCAATTTTTTAGCCAAAAACCCTTTCAGGAAGAACATAAAATTAAATGTTCATAACTAGGCTCAAAAAATAATATTTAGGAATGTCATGCATTTGAATAATGTTTGCAAAGGGAGCTTTAATTGACGTTTAAATTGATAAAATCTAAAAATCAAATTTTTTGTTGAATTTTTTTTAATTTTTTCATAAGGTTTTTTATCATAAATATTTTCAAAAACTGGCCAAAAATAAGATATCGGATTTTAAATACAGAAAAGTTTGCCAATAAAAAAAAAAAACAGAATAAAAAACCAACCCAAACTGAAATTGGTTGAGTTTAATTCAAGTTATGATAAAGAAAAACATTGAAGGTGTTAATCATTTTTAAGCCTAAAAAACTTCCATCCTTTTTGGTTATCAATAAATATTATAATTTCTTATAAATATATTTTAATTTTAATTTCTCATTTTCAATTATAAATTTTGAAATAACCCACCCAAAAAGCTTATTTCGAGCTTATCGATATTTTACTGCTCGCTATCGATAACTGATAACGATAAGCGTCCTATCGCCTCTCATTGTTTATTTCCAATTGGATTTCCAAGCGCCAGTTCCAAACTTGCCATCAAACCGGACGGTTTCCAGTGCGTGACAACGAAACCATTCTGGTTGGACGTACCGTGCAAATTCGCAAATTGAATTAAATTGTGAGTGTTTTTTCGCACATAAAAGTGTATTATTAAGTGAAAGCAACAACTGCGGCAGGCCCCTGAAGTTCACACAGCTCAGGTGCGAATAATGATCAAGTGCGATAGCGTTTTTTTCGGTGGTTTTGTATTGTTTACGATCTCGAGATTCTCGTTCTGGCTCCCTCTTCCTCTCTCTTTCACTTTCGCTTTTGTTTGGAGTAATGAACTTGAACGAACGAAGAGGAAGAGCTGACAATGCAGTTGGACAAAACGGAAATGTGTTTACCAGAAAAGAGAAACAAAAATAACAACAAGTGAAACAAGAAGCACGTGCGGTTTAGCGTCCAACTTAAGTGACTCAATCTCAATTTATTTGTACGATAAGAGAACAGCAGCTGAGCTGATAAACAAAGAGCACAACAAATCGTATATAATTCGATGGAGGAGAGTGTATTCATAAATTAGTGAAACTATCTCCGCTCCTGTGCGCTGTGGCTTGATGATAATGTCTATAGCTAAATGTCTGTGCATATATTTGCCCAGTGACTATATAACCTTGATCCGGGCATTGCGTCGCGGCCTGAGGAAATCAGAAACATTTCCAAAATGTGGCGTCGCCGCGCAGCCAAACAGTAAAAAACAAACACTAAAATAAAAACCAAACAGACTTCTATGCCAATAAACCGGTTTATGCTAAAATCCAAACAGAGAATGTCTCCCACTCTGATCAGAGATAAAACGGCCCAAGAGAGAGAGAAAGAGAGATCGGGAGAGAGAAGAATGTGTGAACTGGATGGGAAAACGAATTCCATTGCAATAAGAAAACGCCAGCTGAGCGATTTGTTCTGCCTTTTTATCAGTCTCAGCGACGCCCGGCAAATGTCAGACTCCGGCTGATAACGGCATTGTTTTTTTCGTCTGATTGGAAGAATAGACCCGGCAAATTTAGTTTATTCTCTCTCCACATTTTTTTTCTGTCGGGGTGTATACTATTCCGGCACATGTTATTAATAAAAATAGCAATTAATGAATGAATAATAAATTACAAGAGCGTCGAAAAATAGAGTTATTTTAAGTTTATTTGTTAAAAGGTTTCAATAAAAAGAAATATAAAAAAAAAAACACTATACGGTTTCAAAACATTTAATTCTGAAATATCTACGTATTTATGTTCTTGTCAGGGTCTTGCCAATTAACTTAAAAAACTTTCGAACTATGGACTTGAGATTTTTGAGGAAAACATATTCTTGAATTGACCATCAGCTTACTTTGAATGTATTTTTGACCTTTAGACCGTATTTTGTCTGCACCCGGATTACATTGTAAGGGGGCAAGAGAATTATGATTAGGGATGGCCCGGCACAGCCAGACTTGTCTACCCGGCAACGTGATAAGAGGCTAGTCGGCTTATGCAATCCCGTAGAGTTTGTGAACCGCAGCATTGATAACCTATATCAATCAGGAGAAGCCGGCCTGTTTATGCTCTGAATTGAGTTACTGACCTACTTTTATCACTGCTACGGAGAGTTCTTCATTCCATTTACGGCGACAACCGGTTCCGGGACTAATTACTCGAACCGATCGAGTAAAAATGCTCCCTCTACTGAAGTGTCTGGAATATTTGTAGAATGTTAAGGTTGCCTCTACTTTTAAATTATATGCTGGTAGTGCATTAATTATAATTTAACAGTAAGATCTGAGTAGACGAACGTAAGATTGCTAATTGTAAACAAAAAAAAATAAAAAAAAAAAAACCACGTTGGCCCGCCCCCACTGCAAACGGTTTAAATATAAACCGAAAGTTCAACAAACTAATCGTCAAACCGCAGCGACAATTCAATTCAGGTTCGGCTCCCTTAGCCACATGCGGGTTACATGTGCGTGCACATACCCATGCAAACAGCCACGGTCAAAATAATAGGTTCAGAAGGGGTTTATAAAAACTTATAAAACTGAAAGCTTAATAAAATAGCTATTAATTTATTCGGTTTATATAAAGCAGGCTCAGCATAAAATATAGTATTATGATTGTACCTAGAATTTGAATTCTTCTTAAAAAGTGTACTTTCGCTATTAAAGTTTTTTAATATATCTTTAAAATATATTAAAGATTTATTATGTTATCAACACAAAAAAACATTCCGAATTCGGGCATTTTTAAAAGGTCTTTAAATATCACATCTTATAATAAAATGTACTATTAAATTGACCTCCAAAAAGGATTATATATGATTCCATACGAATGTTTTACTGTATCTTTCGGAGTGCCTGCATTGACTTCTCGAAATGGAGGCTCTTTCTCCCTCAAGCCTTGTAATTACTCATCATTCTGGTGATGAGGCGTGACGAGGCTCGACTTCGAGTTCTTGATGGCGTTGCGTCACGGTGACTCGACTTAAATCATTATGCATTATATGTTCGGAGTGCAAGTCGTTCTTGCACTTGTATCAGTTCAACGTACTGGAAGATTGTGTTAAAGTTAGTTGTCATCAACAGAATACTAAGTACATAATGCGTGAAAATATTCCACAAATTGTGATTACAAATGGGGAAAATACCCGATTGTGTCTAAGAAAATTTTGAAAGAATGTCAATTCCTAAACTAAGGAGCCCTGCCAACTAGCTTTTAAAAGGCACTTTGACCTTATTTTCCATATTTGTTCATATGCATGCGATAAGCGGCGATAGTAATCGAACTTTGATGTCAAATAAACAAGCTATCAACAAACTACTCGTATAAAACTATTAAGAAATAAAATAGGAATCAAATTGCTTTCTTCATATGACGTAGATATGGTCACTCAAGAATTTATTCACACAGATAACCCACAGATTTCGTCATTGAAATTATAGTTGCGTTTGCTAAAGTCTACATTTAAAATAAATGCTGAAACAGCAATTTCCTAATCGTTTGACTTAAGCAACCTACAACAACTATTGAGTTCAAAAATAGAATCTCCAGGTGTGTAGAAATATGTATAAGGGTAAACTGAATGGCATGGAATGAAATATGAAATTACTATACAAAAAACTAATGAAATGCCCTTCAATTGCTTGATCGTTTTGTTGACATGCGATCTCGGCTCGGACTCGGGTAGCTAATGCCAACTAGTTTTACATTATCCAAGTGAGAAGTTGTTGCCCGACCTAACCACATTATCATAAGCTAGGTTTGAATGTCTGTACAAATCGGTATCTGATTACCTAATCAGCAATCGCATTGCCCGATGAACTTTGACCACAATAACCGCGGAAACTGCGTGCTGCTGGACCCGTTATTTCTCAACTACAGTGGGGCTCAACACTGTTCAATTTATTTATATATTAGAACGACTATACAAAACATTGCTTCAGTTATCTGTAATTATTACTTAAAACCTATTCATCATAAAATAATAATACAAATCTTCAATTTTAATTTAGGCATAAGTGGTTAATGTTTACCCAAGATACCTTACTATATTATTTACATTTACTTCTTATCGGAGTTGTATATTTTTAATGGGATTAACAGTTCCTGTGGAGCTTTGACTGATTATTTCCACCTTAATTGCAATCTGAGTTATTTCTGGGTCAATTAAAGAGTACTTTAAATCTTATCTTATCGTGCACATGCATATTCAAGGCAAAAATTGGGTCGGATAAGATTGGGCCATAACCAAAGAATAATCACCATTAATTTGAATTGTTTTGTAGTGCAGGCCTAGAAGTCCTAGGAAATCATGACAACAAATAAGGATGCCCAAGATAAGGGCTCCGCAAAAACGGAGCAAGCAAAAAATGGCACATCTGGCGGAGTGGGTATCATGAAGCGCCTGAGAAGATCAGCATCGGCCACAGAACACAACCTAAGCAGTCTTAGAAACCGCAAATCCACCCAGAATCTGTTCGATCAGCATGGCAATCCCATTGATCTCCGGCAATATCGTAAGGTTTTGGATAAGGATGAGAATGGCAATGGAATGAGCGGATCAGAAAAGAAGCTGCGTTATAGAAGAACTCAAAGCGTGACCCGGGCAGAGGAAATATCCAACAAGGAGGAGAAACAACGGAAAGCGCAACCAGGCAGACCGTAAGTGAAAAAGCCTAGGGATCTCATTTAAATCTAATAATAATTTGTGTCTCTGACAGGATACACCGGCCGCGAGACTCCCTCTTTTCCTGGAGCTCTGGTTTCACCAACTTTACGGGTCTTGTGAACTGGGGTTTCCTGCTACTATGCATTGGTGGACTTCGCCTGGGTCTGGAGAATTTGCTCAAGTAATGTCAAACAATTACCCAAAAAAATTTTTAAATTGTAAGCTAATTTTCCAATCCTCAGATATGGCATTCGCATAAATCCTTTGGACTGGTTCTTTTTCATTAGTGGTCACAATGAGGGCGAGGGTCATAATGCCCTCATCCTAAGCATTTGTAAGTAACGAAAAACAAAAGAATCCACCCCACCTATAGTCATTGCCTTTGCAGACTCTCTGGTTCACATTTCCCTGTGCCTGGCGGTGGAGAAAGGTCTTGCCATGGTGAGTACTCACTTTGATAGCATCTTACTGCTGATTTGTTTGTTCTCGTCTTGACCAACGATAATATTTTAAGCATAATGGATGCGAAGAGTTCTTAATGGTAGAAATTATGCTACTCTAAAGTGAATTGCATTAATATGCTTGAATTTAAGTATTTTATTTAAATATAGACAATTTGGAAAAACTGATGGGAATTGTAGGCGACTTTGACATAATTTGCATTGATCATTTGAGATTTAATTGAAACAAACTTAGGCTAAAAAAGTCGAGCTCATTCTTAGTTGCCACTTGCACCTTAATCGAATTTAATAATTACAGAGAAATATAATTAGAAACTCTGAAACAAAAAGGATATTGGACAAATATAACTATTTATTCTTTACGAAGTACAAACATAAATGAACATAATGACAATAATAATCAGAACATGTAGTTAGCGATACAGGATGGGGGTATTTGCGAGTTGCGAATGTATGGCGAGGTGTGCTTGAGGTCTTATTCAGGCGATGCGAACCCCAGCTTGATCGCAATATTTCTGCAGAATCTGTTTATACTCCGGCTCCAGCGGCGTCAGCAAGTTGGGCAACTCACCAACACGCGTCTGCGAGAACTTTGAGAGCGAGGTGGCCAGGAACTGTCTGGTATCGGTGATTTCCGCCAGATGATCATGCTGCTTGGGCTGAGCATGGGAAAGTTGGGAGAAAGCGACTTGATAGCCGCCATCGCCGTCGTCAGGCCCTGCAGCAGCCTCTCCACCATCAAAGGCGGGCAACTGATCGGGTTGTCGCTCGAAAAGATCGATGAGTGAATGAAGCAACCGCGGCCAGTAGCCGGCGTACTGCGGCTGCAACATTTCCGGAGTTTCGGTGAGGAGCTTCGTTACACCAACTGCCACCATTTTACGATCCAGCTCCTTGAGAATCTTGCCCATATCGGTAATAAACACGCGGTCCAGGAGCATGCCAAACATGCCGGGCTGAATCTCGTCAATTAGCTGTGCCAGCTGTCCGCCACTGTATTTGATCACATAGAAGGAAAAGAAGACGATGATTCCAGATATATACTTGGGCGTCTTTGATAGCGACAAGCGCTGGAAGAGCAGGGCAAAGATCTGCCGCATGCTAGCTTCGATTTCCGCTGCTGGGTAGTAGGAGAGGAGATTCTGCAGCAGGTAGAAGCCCTCGTGGTCGTTTGCCTTTGAGGCAATCATCTTTTGGAAAATGCCAAGAATTCCGTTCTGTAAAATGCGACATAAAATTGATATTCTATAGAAAAGCAGCCTTAGTTCACTTACCAATTTCCCTGCTGCCTGAATTTGTGCTGAACCCTGCTTATTGAAGGCAGAGATAAGGCGAATCAAGGGCGTGACATTGCCAGTGCGATCCCATAAAGCTGGGGACAACAGGCAGGGGAACAAAGCCCAGTATGGCTCCGGTATGGATCCAGTGCCCTCGCGCACTTCCAGCAGCACCGAAAGCATTTGAAAGACGTAGGGCATAAATTCGACAATATCCTGCTGCAGGATGCCCTGGAAAACAGGGAACAAAGCCTCCTCAAAGGAGCTTACAGCCGCGGCTTCAGCCTGACAAACAATTCTGTAGGAAAAGCAAATTAATTACAGTTCGTTTCATAATTGAAACATCTTATAACTTACTTAATTGAGAGAGCCAGCGTTTCGAATAGATAGTGATTGAAATGTGGACGCGATGGGTTCTTGGCCACCTGGGTAAGGATCTCAGTGAGTCGTGGAAGCGCCACGCCCATAAAAGGCATAGAAGCGGATTGCAAAACAGAAAAACTTCGCATGATAGCTAAAAAATGACGGAGGCTCTGCTATTTATAAAGGAAATTCGTAAATCGTGGTCAAAACCTCACCCTTCATCACATATTCATTCTCTGCGGATCCTGGCAGTGAAAGAGTGGCGAATAATCCGTTGATGAGTTCATTTGCATGTGGTCCCAGCACTTGAGGGCCAAATACGATTGCCTTGTTAGCATCGCGCATTGTTAGGATCTTCTCCACGGAGCAGGCGGCATAGCTATGAACCACAATGCTTTCGGCGGGCAAATGCCGAATGAGCTGTGGCAAACAGCTGGCTAGAACTTGCGGACCCAAAATGCTGCGGAACACCATCACATACTTGATGGCGACAGCTTTTAGAACTGGGATTTCATTAACTGTAACAGACAGCGATTAAATTTGTGAATCCAAAGATGTGTTGCAATGTTTTTTACGTACTGTTGGGTCTCTGCAATTCGGGAACAATCTGCTGGGCACAGAACTCCGGTAGTGGAACCAACTCAGAGGTCTGGGTAACGCCGTGTTTCTGGGTTCCGCCTCGTGAAGCCCACGAGGTGACCAGATATATAGCCGTATCCTTCGACCTCCAATTGGCAGCTGGATTTTCCTTGTACTTGGTCAGCAATATCTCCAGGTACTGCCCAAAGATGCCAAATATCTTTTGCTCAAAATTCACGGACAAGGTCTTGACAAGATCACAGGCAGCCCGCCGTCGTGTGTCAATGTCAGAGCCCTCGATATCCCGGCGAATATACTCCTCCGGACTGTCCTCGAATAGTTCCTCATCTGAGGGACGGATATCCAGGTTGGGTATGACCACTTTATCGCAAATACGCGCCAAAATCTCCGGGTTCTCGAAAATGCTCTGGTAGTGCTTCCGCTCAGCCACCACTGAGAGGAATTGCAGGGCATGGGACACCAACTGTAAAGGGATTTGGGGTTTATTTCGCACATTTCATATTGAATGAGAAAAACTCACCGCATCGTATTTGGTTTGCAGACTGGTCTTGACCAGCAACTCCCAGACTGCAGTCACGAATTGTTCCATGAAGGGCTTGAACTCCTCGTCGTATTTCTTGGCATAGAGGCAAATGTTCTCGCAGACCTGAGTCCGTAGGTGCTCCAAAACCCCGGCATCCTCGTCGTCAGCCGTGCGAAGTGATGGCACATCGGAAGCCAGCTGCTGGATAAACGCACCCATCCAAGTGTTCATGTTATCCTCAAAGAACTCGGGCAAATCTTGCGAGTTCAGGGAATAGAAGACCTTGTTAACCAGCACTAAGGAGCCGTAGATGACTTTCAATGCCTCTGGATTGTTCTCGTGCACCTTGGTCAGCTGCATGGTGGCCTGGAGAAGATCCGTCAGGGGCTTAGACATGCGGTCCAGCACGAATTTGATCTCCTCCCACAGGGACTGGGACTTAAACTCGTACCGATATCGCTTGAACAGCGAGTGTGCCGTTTGCAAAACCCCGTTGATCACATTGAAATCGCCGGATGCGAATCTCTCCACCATCTCGTCGATAAGCTGCGGCCATTTTTTCGGAAAATCATGCTTGCCAATGATGCTGACGGCGTCGCTGAGTTGTTTTTGCAGCGCCACCGGCGAATGGAGCATCAGGGTAACGATAAGCGTCTTGATTGTATTCCGATCACTTTCGTGGATGCGATCCGGTCCGTCGCTGTCCTCGTGGGCAGCCCAATTCCGCTTCACATAGTTTTTAAAGGCAATGGCTCCGGCCACCCGCGTGGTCATGTCCATTTGGGCTTTGTCAATCAGATTGAGCAGCAGCACCGGGTAGTTCTGCTGCAGTTCCGTGGACTCCAGGAGTTTTTCGGCTGTCGAATATGGAGAATAGGGAAATATTGATCATTATGACGACTAAAAGCGTAAATTACTACTAACTTATTCAAATTTAATACAATTTTGCATAACCTCTAGGACACGCTATTCTATTCCTGTTGTTCTTGTTCTTCTATTTTTAATTAAAACTAAGGACAACAAAGGGTTTATGCTCCTAAAAACATGGTCAATCCCCATAGATACCTTTTATTAACCTTTAGAATCCTATTAAAAACATCAGTTTGCATTTCTTGGAGGCGTCGCCAAAACCATTTCCCGCGCACGCACACTCCGGCGCGACTGCACGCATGTGCATTTGTGTGCGTGCACACAAATTCCCCCACTCTCTTACCCGGCCGGCGCACATTTGGATCGGCACTCAGCGTCTGCTGCAGATAACCGGCCAGCAGCTGCAGATTTGCGTCAGTTACTTCCATTTTGCCTTTGCTTTGTGCTGTACAGTCGTTCTATTTTTAATAATATCACTGGTCTTTAGTTTTCCTAATTCTTTATACTTTCAACATGAAATGAAATCTCAATCACTTTTTGCACACTTAGTGTGACCGGGGCGTGTGTGCAAAAAAATACCGAAACGCCATGAAATATATCGAAGTTTTCATCGGGTTCGAGGTGGGGAACTTCGCTATGAACTTAGTGCAGTCTTAAGCCATTTTAAATATAATATTTTTAAATGTTTAAACATTATTTTTTTTCCAGGAAATAATTGCAGAAGGACTGGGCCTCTTCATCCAGATAGTAAACATTGTGGTGCTGGTTTGCCTGCCCGTGGTTACAATTCACCTCAAAGGACACGCCTTCAGTTTGAGTAAGTTAAAAAAGGGTTTTGTAAAGCAATTTGTTATATATATGTTTTTAGTGGGCGCCTCAACCGTTTGCTTCTTTTACTCGGTGCTCTTCCTAAAGCTCTGGAGCTACGTGCAAACGAATATGTGGTGTCGTCAAACGTACTATCAGAAAAATCCTCGGGAGCGCCGGCCAAGCATTACTTTGGCGGAATTGAGTGAGTTAACATTACTTCAAATCGGGTAATAAATAACATGTGAAATTCGTCCTTAGAAAATGGAGCCTTGGATGATGGGGAGGAAGATGAGGCCATTTCCAAGTTGGTCCAGTATCCCGATAATTTAAAATACAGCGATCTCTTGTACTTCCTCTGTGCTCCAACTCTGTGCTACGAGCTGAACTTCCCGCGTACTTCGCGCGTGCGCAAACGTTTCCTGCTCAAGCGTTTGCTGGAGGTGGTAATTGGTGTGAATGTGGTAATGGCCTTGTTCCAGCAATGGATTATTCCGTCGGTGCGCAACTCCCTGATTCCGTTCTCCAACATGGATGTGGCACTGGCCACTGAGCGACTTCTTAAGCTGGCGGTTAGTAAATGAGCACTACCTTCTTTAACTGACACTAATTTGCTCTTCCTTAGCTACCGAATCACTTGGTCTGGCTGTGTTTCTTTTATTTAATGTTCCACTCCTTCCTAAATGCGGTGGGCGAACTTTTAAACTTTGCCGATCGTAACTTTTACTGTGATTGGTGGAACGCCAATAATATTGACACCTTTTGGAGGACCTGGAACATGCCGGTGCATAGGTGGTGTGTGCGTCATCTCTATATCCCAGTGGTCCAGATGGGTTACTCTTCGCGCCAAGCCTCGACCATAGTCTTTCTATTCAGTGCCTTCTTCCACGAATATTTGGTGCGAATTTGATATATATTTTAAAGAGTGTATTATTTACTAAAATAACCTATTTTTAGGTCTCGGTCCCACTGCAAACATACAAGATCTGGGCCTTTATGGGCATGATGGGTCAGATTCCCCTTTCGGCTATCTCGAAATCCATCGAGAAGCGGCTGGGTCCCCGAATGGGCAACATAATCGTCTGGGCATCTATTATTCTCGGTCAGCCTCTGTGTATAATGGCCTACTATCACGACTATGTGGTCCAGCATTTTAAGAACTCACTCAACGGCACCGACTACGCCAGTTAGATTTAAAAATTTCGGATTTATTGGGATATAGATTTCCACTGGAATATATCTGCACACTGGTCTGGTCTCGGTCCGTGTACTTTTTTAAATTTATAAGCCAGAAAGCAAGTTATGAAGAAAGAAACTTGTGATTGCCACTATACAAAACAAATTTTGTATGACTTTTGCACATGCATGTAGTACTGATGAACACAAGCACATAGATTGTTATTGAATAATGCATTTGTTAATGAATTTAAGTGTCATGTAAATAAATAAAACAAATAATAAACTCAAATTATTTATGTTTCAATTGTCATGAAAAATACATGTTTAAAGAATATAAATCTTGACTCGATTTAAATAACGGTACGCGATAGTTTATCACGAGTAGCCAAGAAAGGTTATTGTCCAGCTATCGCGTTGGTCACACTGATTCCCAGCCAAGCCAAAACAGTGACATTTTTTTTTCTAATTTCCGTGCTCAAATTGTCCACTGTTTAAAGGAAAATTCCGATCGCTCTCCGGTGGTACTAGACTGTAAAAGTACGGCGTAACTGTGGCCCCACAATCAATCCAATTGCTGCGGTACGTTCTCGAGTAATTGGCAATCTTTTTCGTCGGCGTTTTCGCGACGCCCGGCACATACACGCACACACTTGAAATTGTGTATGTGTGCAGTGTCTGATTGTGAGTGCGCCAGTGGATGTGTGTGTGTAGCTCGTGCTGGGTTCGAATTTTTTTTTCATATATCGCACTGCCGCATGAGGCTAGGAAATCGCCTTAAAAAATATGTTATTAATTTCTAGGACCCTTTGGCGAAGTCACCAGCGACTGCAACTGCACCAGCAACTTGTGCACAGTGCGGTCAGCGGCGTAACATCCGCGAATAAGGGCTTTCGGAATCGGAGCACCCCGGGGTCGTTGGTTTTAGCAGCGGAAGAGCCGGCTGATTGTGGTCACGTAAGTGCTCGTGATTCAGATCCATTGGATAGCGGCACTCCATGAATAATGCGAAATTGCTGTTACAGATCATGAGCGGCAGGTATCGTGGTGGCAGCGGTGGACGCTATGGCGGCGGTGGAGGCCGCGGCGGGGATGGCTACGGCGGTGGCGGTGGCTACAACGATTTCGACAATTTTCGTGGAGGAGGCGGAGGTGGTCCGGTATTTAATGACAACTTCGGACCCGGTCCCGGCCCAAATCCTTTCAACAGTAAGTAGCATTTATGGGAAAACTTCGTAATTACCATCATTAACATTATTATTTCTTCCTATTGCTAGTGGGCGGCCCTCCCAACATTTCCGGCAACGAACTGATGCAGCTAATGAGTGCCATGGCCAGCAACTTCAACATGAACTCACAGCCCCCGCAGCCGATGCGCCAGAGTTGCGGCGAATTGCGCAATCACCACTGTGGGCTCTTTGTGGAGCTGTCTGGCAGGCTTATCAAGAAGCGGGTGAACCGTTTTGCAGAGCTCCGGGATCGTAATGGCGGTGCGTGTCAGCTGGTGGTGCTGGAGGACAAGCATCCGCGGGTGGCACGGCGCATGAACAACATGCCCGAGAACACCACGCTGACAATTGTGGGCCAGGTGATGCGCCGTCCACACAATTCGTGCAATCAAACAATGCCCACGGGTGAGATTGAGGTGGAGGTGCAGGACATCCTCAACATTCACTTCCCGGCCACCGGCACAAAACGGGCGGGAGACAAGCGCACCTACAGCACCATGGTACAGCAGCAGAGCAACCTGGGCATCACCAGCACCGAGTACAAGATAGCCAGTGAGTGGATAGATCTTATCTACCTTATAGGTTAAATTAACACTAAATTCTCTCTTTCAGAGAACGAGAACATCTTAAAGTACTTCGAGAACCGCGATCTCACCTGCAATGACCTGAGGCGCGACGATATTGGCAAGGAGGTCACCCTGGTGGGCTGGGTTCCCTCAACCAAGAACAATAAATTTCTGCAGCTTAAGGATGGCTATGGCCAGACGCAGCTCATGATCGAGGACCAGGCGGTAGGTGTACACTTTTTGTGCAATTTGTACGCCATTTAACACCTCCTCCTTTAGCTCAGCGACACATTCTTGTCCACGCCAGAGCAGACAGTGGTTCAGATCGTGGGTAAGGTTCTGGGCAGACCCAAGGCCAATATAAATCTGGTAAGTTCAAATACAAAATCCTTGAAAGATAAGATATATATTTATATTAATCTTGCAGAAATATGACACTGGTGAGGTGGAGGTCAGTGTGTCTACCGTGAAAATCCTCAATCCGGACGATCCCTACGATGGCCCTATTAAGGCCAAGGAGAAGCAGCAAAAGCTCTCTATCGATGATCTCGAATCCGAAGAGGCTAGCGCCGAGACTTCGTCGCGCGTCAGCGCCAATAACGGAGAGTCAAAAGAGGACGGAGCGGACACAGCCCACTCTGCAAACCTCTCCACAAGTACCGAGCAGCGAGTCAAGATTGCAGATACCAATAAGTTCGCCGATCGCACGCACAATTGCGGCGAGCTTTCTTCCAGTGACATCAACGAAAAGGTCGTCATTTGCGGCTGGCTGGAGTTCCAGAGAATGAACAAGTTCTTTATACTCCGTGACGCGTATGGCCAAACTCAGGTTCTCTTACTGCCCAAAACCACGGGTCTGGAGGCATATGTCGACACTGGCGTGCCTATCGAGTCGATTGTGCGCGTGGAGGGTACCGTGATACCTCGCCCAGCGGCTACGATTAATCCCAAAATGCAAACCGGCCACGTTGAGGTGGAGGCCGATAAGGTGGTCGTGCTCAATGCAGCCAAGAAGAACTTGCCATTCGAAATCAGGAAGTTTAATCGAGCCGGCGAGCGCCTGAGACTCACTCATCGCTACCTGGACCTGCGATTCAACGATATGCAGCACAATCTTCGTCTTCGATCGGCTGTTATAATGAAGATGCGAGAGTATCTGATAAACTATTTGGGTTTCGTTGAGGTGGAGACCCCGACGCTCTTCCGACGTACTCCCGGCGGAGCACAGGAGTTTGTGGTGCCGACCAGGAAGGCGGGACACTTCTATTCGCTCGTACAGAGTCCGCAGCAGTTTAAGCAGATGCTGATGTCGGGCGGCATAGACAGATACTTCCAAGTGGCTCGTTGCTACAGAGATGAAGCCACCCGTCCCGATCGTCAGCCGGAGTTTACCCAATTGGATATAGAGCTCTCCTTTACTAGCCGCGACGACATCATGCAGTTGATCGAGGAGACCTTGCGTTACTCGTGGCCAAAAGATTTGCCCAAACTCCAAGCACCCTTCCGACGCATGACCTACGAAGAGGCACTGGAGAAGTACGGCGTAGACAAGCCAGATACTCGCTTCGGTTTCCTCCTCAACAACGTTTCGGAAATCATCGAAAAGAGTGGAAACTTTAAGGAGAAATACGAGGATTCCGGTGCCTACGCCATTGTAGTGCGGGCCAGCGAAGCCTTCTGGAATGGCAATGCCCGGAAGCATTACGACAGCCTTGGCAAGCAATTCAAGGGTACGTTATTTGTGCGCAAGTTCGGAGCCGCGAACGATGTGCAGGAGAAGCTAGGCAAGCTGCTGGGCGAGGAAGTAGCCAACGAAGTCGCTGAGAAGTTTGATCTGGAGGAGAATGACCTGCTCTTCTTGGGCATCGGCCCCAAGGTGGAAACGGTTAGTAAATATTTTATATATTATACAAATTCCATTACCTATTATTAATATTCTTTATACAGCGCGCTTTGTTGGGTCGTATTCGACTGGATTACCACGAATTTCTGGTGGAGAACGCCAAGGTGAAGAAGCCAAATGACTTCCGATTCCTCTGGGTGATCGACTTCCCGCTATTCGAGCGAAACAGTGAGACCAAACAGTTGGAGAGCGTGCACCATCCATTTACGTTGCCACACGCCGATGATATCGACAACTTCGCCACCAGTTGCGAAAACCTGGAGAACATACGCTCTCAGGCCTACGACTTGGTGCTCAATGGCCAGGAAGTTGGAGGCGGATCCATTCGGATACACGATCGCGACATGCAGCACTTTATTCTAGAACAGGTTCTAAAGATCCCCCACGACCACTTGTCGCATTTACTAAGCGCCTTGGAATCGGGATGCCCGCCGCATGGCGGCATTGCTTTGGGCCTAGATCGCCTGATAGCCATCTTATGTCGGGCGCGATCCATACGCGATGTAATTGCATTCCCCAAGTCCTTGAATGGCCGGGATCCGCTTTCGAATGCTCCAGTGCCCATTTCCGACGAGGAAATGAAGCTATACCATCTTTCGGTGGCGGAACCGGAGGAGGGAGTCAGCACAAATAACTCTGCGCACGAACAGGAGGATGACGATCCCGACCAGGAGCGTGCTCCGCCGTCGCCAATGTCGGGGACTAGCGAAACTGAACAGCCAGAAATGGAGGTGGATATTAAATCGGAGCCGGTGGAGGAGTCCGTGAAGCAGGAGGCGGAGACCGAGCCAGATCAGCCGTCGCCAGTTAAAGAGCCAAGCAAAGCAGAACCCGCCGATGAAGAGCCACCGCCGGCTGAGCCAGCTTCACCAGTGCCAGCGCCTACTCCCACCAGGGCCAGGCGGGCTGTTAAGAAGAAGGTCTAGAGGTCTGAGCCTTCACTAATATTACGGATAATGGATTAGCATTTTACAAGTTTAAGCTCAGTCAGTAGTAGGGACGGAGAATAACAGCGCAGCCACAAACCAGTCAACCAACAAACAAAGATCGTAGCAGTCGGGTCGGCTCCATTGACACGCGCTTACCCTTTTATACATTCAGAATATGTATTTGCAGAGGCAATATATGTACCCACCACTCCGGATATTGTCGCCGGATTGTAATACCCGAACCTAGGACGTAGGACATCCCGACATCCCGACATCCCGACCCGACTGGCCTGGCCACATTCTACAAGTCCATTTCTAATTATTATGGCAACCCACAAATTTATTACAATTTACAATATAAACAAATCATCAGCCATTATATTCAGAATTGTATAAGTATGCAGCGAGTTTATATAATATTGTTTTCACTTTAATCTGATTATCGGCCATCGGTTGTTTTGAATTCAATTATTATAGCTACTATTTAATTAATTTATGTACCATTGATTAAAATGCAATTGTATTAAACTGAACACCATTGAATTGTATGCGGAAAAAACCCAATCCTCTGAGGAGAGAAGTTGTAGTCCAAGGATTGTCCGATTTGTACATACATAATTTTCAATATTTTCGCAGATATATTTCGATTAAAAACATCTAAACCGCATGAAACAAATAAAGCAATACTATTGGAACATGACCTATAACGCTTAAGAGGCAGCAATCTAGCCAAAATATCCTTTCTCCTTTCATGATTTACTATAATATACATTAATTTGAAACGCACTGCATTTGTAATTATGTATGTCAGCTTAGGTGATGCTTATTTATTAGTAAGGAATGGGGGCAAGGAATGTGTTTCAATAGCTGGGTAGCTTCGATTCAGGCTAATTCAATGTGGGCACAGCAAATATGTTATTCTCTATGAAGCCATAGGTCAGGTTCCTCCGGTAATCCCACCAACTGAGTGAAGGTGTCTGCGTACTCAGGTGTCGGTCATCGGGATCGACGAACTCAACAAGATCCTGCTCCTCCACAGAGTCATCGTTGACATTCTCCTTCTGCTCGGGACTGAAGCTGGTCCAGTGCTCATACGGATCCTGACCGCCGTTGGGAGACATCTGCAAGTTGTTGAAGTTGGCCGTCAGCTTGCCGAACTGATCGATGTGCTGAAGTAGCGGGTCCACGCCCTGGTTCGTTGGTGCCGACAACTTCTGGGGAGGAGTCCGCGAATGTGGATTCTTAGCACCAAGGGTGGGTAAGTCGGTCCACTTGCCCAGGGCAAAAGGCGAACTATCGTTGGTATCTATCATGAACATTCCCCGAGTCGTGGGACGTATGTTGTCTCCGGCCTCAAGAAGGAAATTGGTCGGAGGACACATTCCCAGCAGGTAGGATATATAGCCGCTGCAAGCCCAGCCCCAGAATCCCTTGGGAGAGCGGATGGACTCCAGAAAATAGGCAGGCGCACGCTGATGGCTGCAGGCAAAGGAATCTGCGAGAATAACAAATTAATTAATAAAGTTCTGAGAGTCTAATATTAAATGCAATAACCCACTAATCTTTTGGCCACTGCATCCTGGTTGCATGATTCCTCCGTTCATATAAAAATCGGCATGACCACATCTTTCCATTTTTCCCTGGACAAGGGCGTTTGTGTGAATCACGTCCACGTAGCTGGCGTCACTCGGATCCAGTTTATCCGCAACGCCGGAGGTGATAAACAGAGGCATAGCCGGATCCAAGCCCGTTATCCTTGGCAACATAAATGAGCTCAGATTTCGGGCTATGTAATTTGGAACTTGAGCCCCCAAAGAGAAGCCAATAACGTGGATATCCGTGTTTCCAGTCTCCACCAGACGTTCCACCAACTGGGCAGTGCAGGTGCCCGCATGGCGGGTGTTGTGAACGGCACTAATATAGCAGGGTCCTGGCGACAGGACACTCCAGTCGACATAAATGATATTATAGTCTGCCTTTGCCAGGTATTCTGCGGAAAGTTATTAGTAATTATTAATAATAATTAAATTAGATACATAGATCCCTTACCGTCTCTCATTTGCTGCAGGGGATGCAGAAACATATCCGAATTGTAGCCATGGATAATGATCTTTGTGGGATATCTGGGATTGAAGTAGGAGGCAGTGAGATTGGACTTATCCAGGGATTCGTCTATATGCAGGCACTGCCTATCCATCGGATTGTGACGCGTGTAAATATAGTACTTGACATCCGGATCGGGACAGCTGCGACCTATGGCCCACTTGCAGGGCCCAATGGTGATGTCCCTGTTGGAGGGCGTCGTTGGAGCAGGTGGTGTTTCGGTAGTGGGACTCTCCGTGGCGTCCACATCTTCAATAATGTGAATAGGTTTCAAGTTCACAAATCCTCGGGAAAAAGTGTTTGGAACGAAGCACACTACAAATAGTGGAGGAATGATTTTACTATGGATCTAATGGATTTTCTGGACGTACTCACCTAGAAGCAGGCAACCGATTACACACCGCCAGTGCATCTTGTTTGGTTTCTGGTGACTCAATCCAATAAATATAGCCAGCTGCAGTTTCAACTGATTAAAAGCAATAATTTTAAATTAATTTCTTTGCCAGTATCATGAAGCGCTCGGACTGAAAACGTTGGAGAAACTGAAGGCCGGCTGGCCAAGCCAAGACAATTTTGGCCAAATCGAACTGAGTATGGGTTAGTGATATGCAAATGAGTGAGTGCTTTTCTGGTGGTGTGCGTTTGAGCCATAAAGTACGGCTATAAAGTGAGAGTTGCGGGTGGAAAAGTGAAACCGAAACGGGAGCTCTATGAAAATGTCATAAGTAAACTATGCTAAGATCGTGGAATGCCTAGAATAATAACAGTTTTATTTCTTTTCCCGGTCTCGTCTTCCCAATGAAAGATACTTATAATACATTTTTAAGAACAACAAAAATCTGTTTATAGTCCCAGACATTTATATGATTTGTTTACACACATGTCTCTGGGCAAAAACTCATAAATGCATTTACACAACACTCACTCACTCAACAAGAATCACTCATAGAAATACATACACTCGCCTACGTGTTTGTGGTTTTAAGTGTCAACCGAATGCGTTACTGAATGAAAACTTTTTGTTGTCATTTGCAAGCGATCTTTACGCACGTACAAAGGCGAATGTTCGCTGGTCTTTTGCATTTATAGGAATTTCGTGGCCTGAACCAGAATCTCTTACCATTATTGACTCGGACTCGTTCCGCAGACCCACATAGATAACCCGCAATTATTTCCCGACCCGGGTCAATAAAAACAAACTGGTAGCAAGGCAAGGAATATAAACAGGCTATATATCTTCATAAATGGAGCATTGTGGCCATAATGCGGTTAAACGTTCGAAAGCCAAATGCTTAAGTACTGGCTCTGTGCTCTGTGCTTTGCTTAAATAGTTCTCTGGAAATGTTTTTGATGATTTTTCAATTTATTACCGGTACGTGTGTCGAGAACGCCCACGATTTTTCATCTCGAAATCCACTCGCGAATATATATATACACAATATTCGGAATCTGTATGTGCTTACCATTTTATCTGGTCTATGGAATGTCAAGCAAAATAGAAATTAATGATCAGACGGATGGATATTTCCCGCCTCTGACTGTAAATGAGCGGCATGTGTGCCTCTGATTGGTAATATTGTCAAGACTATTAAATTATTTATGGCAAATTTTACTATGTAAACCTCATAAATTTCTATGAAGATTGAGAGAGAGATTGACAATTTCATTAGAAATTTGTAAATAGTCCTGGGACTATGACGGTATTACTATTCTTAACCCCGTGGTATTCTTAAAATATCAATATAATTATTCAGGTAATAGATTTACTAATTTCTGAAAACCTCCTTAGTTAAACATTTCCCAAATCTTAACTAGTGTAATATTGGAATCAAATGTGTTATAATATTAAAAGGAGACAATGCTTAGATAATTTTGTTTATTCTTTTCTATTTTAAATCTTATTAATTAATATTTTCTAATTCAAAAACTTATTCACACATATTGATCATACATATGGCTGAAGGATTCATGGCCTTGTCCACTCCGCACTTAAAGGCCTCTTGGAATTCCGGTATATTCATGTATCCCCTATTTAGTTGTGCTGCAAAAATGTCAGCCTGGCGATTACACAGCTGCTGGGCCACCGCATAGAACAGTACCTTCTGCGAATTCAAGCCAAAATACTGCAGCACAAAGGTTTCCGCAAAGGCGAATCTTTCGCCCTGCAGCCAAAAGCGATAATCCCGCAGAGACGTCTGAAACGAGCGATGAAAGTGAAAGATCTCCACGATCTCGTCAAAACTTAGAGGTCGGTAAATTGGAGCCAATTCGGCATCAAAGTGCTGCAGAGATTGTCTCTCGAGGCAGTCCAAAGCGGTGTAGCTACCATCGGTATCTAGGAGCAGTCGTGACTGCCTCCAGAGCTCTAATCCTTGAGTGGCATAATAATGATAGGTAGGGCGATACAGAGAGAGCAGGACAAAGTGAAGAAAATGTCTGAGGAAATAGGCAGGTTGATTCACATCTTCCTCATCGATATAGGGAGATTCGAAGCTGTGAAGTAACTGAGCGCGCCTTAGCAGCAGGAGATTGCCATGGAATGAGTTCGCTTTGAAGTCGAGTCCTCTATAGCTTTCGTTCAGTTCAGTTATATTCAAATATCGTTGAGCATGAGCCTGTAGGATGCGAGCCACCTGCAGCTCCTTTTTTTCAACAGAAGCTGGCAGCAGATGACCATACCAATCCCTTTTGGACAGACTGGATCTCCGTCGTTGCTGAAACCGGGTGGTATGAAGTTGGTAGGAGGCCAAGGCCACCTCCCTGCTCATGTGGGAGCTCAGCACATGCCATTGCCAGTACTCAGCGTGCAATAGCCTCTCGAACTCCTCGGATACTCTGTAGCAGTCTGGGTAACGAAGTTTCTCCTTCGCCTGCCACAACACGTAATTATAAACTATGCGAGGCTCGGTTTGCCTCAAGACTTCCCAAGCCATCGTGATCTTGTCCACATCGAGGGGAAACTTCCGAGCTCCTTCTAGCTGGTCCTTGGAGAAGTTTAGGGAGGCAAAGAAGTGCTGAAAATACTCCATTGTATTTTCATCCAGCAGAAGCTGCTCTTGTCCGGGGCTCGCTGTGGTAGTCCTGTCCTTTCGGGTCAAACTCCTTGCCAGAGGTAGCTCTCCTCTCATTCCACGACACAGAATTCTCATTTCGTGAGAAATTATATGGGAAACGTGATGATGACGGCCCTTTAAAACATCAGAGAGACTTGTCTGGAAATCCTTCATACTGGGACACGGCAAATCCTCCAAGGGAGCCACATAAATTGTTTCCTCAGCAAAATATATGTTCAGCAAAGTTGGAATACCATGAGCTGCCAGTTGAGCCGACAAGGCGATCCAATTGAGCTGCCCATTAAGGTGTCTTCGCTCCCACTGATGCTGGAGAAAAGGCCAATCACGGAGCACTGGCTCATGCCTGGAGAGGAAGGGTATCTCCGCCAGCAGGCTCTCCCAATTGAAGGAGAGTGGTTTAACACTAAAAACATTGCGATGCCCTCTCTGTCGACACTCCGAATATAGTTGAGAAATCAATTGTCCCGGGAGAGTCTGAAAGTTGGCCACATGTGCGGCAAAAAAGCTCATCCTATCCTGTTTATTATAGAGATATGGGGGCAAAGATTCCTCCGGATCTTCCCCCAGAGCCTGATCGAAATTTCCGCAAGCATGTGCGTAGAAGTCATCACACGGATCCAAAAAGTCATTCTTAATTTTCACCATCTGTCGCAGATTGCTTTTGTAGAGGTGGCTAAAGAACTGTCCCGATTCGACATCCGATTCCGTTTCCGGTTCTTCTTTTTCTTCCGTATTATCCGTAACCGATTCCGCATAATTTTGAGATCGCACTATATGAATTACTATAGCTAGCAACGCCAACTGAAGCTTCCAGTGCATTTTATTCGTAATTTATTGTGGTCGCCGTCCGCTCGTTTGTTTTGTTTCGCGAAAACTGCGCAAAAATTTCGTCTTACCCGGGACTCACTCTCTAATGTGAGATGATAAGCCTCGGATTGAGCTGGAGTATATGTACACTCTAGATTCTATCGGCATGCTCTTAATTCTCTTTGCACTCTCCTGGTTCCATTCTAGAACTCGCCTTGACCTTAAAGACTTTTGCAATTCCATTTTGCCTGCCTCTGCCTTTGCTAGCTGAATGAGGAAACGAACTTTGTTTATAGATATGGATTATTATGGGTTTTTGTTTATGACTTTGATGTGTTTTTGAAATGGGATTTCATATTTTAATTACAAACAAACGTGCAGTTTATCACCGCGGCAAGGTCAAGTCCTATTTGGATGGGAAAATTTGTATATACGAAAATATCCTTTTATAAAGTCAAATGGTTAATTTAATTAAATTTTAAATGTAAAATTAATATAATATTTCATTGAAAACTAACACCTCCAAAATGGTACAAAAAACATTTTCGAAAGCCTCCCAATCTAGAAAAGCTTACTTTGTCCCCCAAATATTACGTATACGCAATGTGGTCACAGCTGTATTAGCTCAAACACACCCCAAACTGCTCGCTTTGAAAACAGATTGAAAATCTCTTATTCTTTGAGGGAAAACCAACAAAGTTCGTATATTTTAAGGCACAAACATTCTGTGTGTGGCACAATCATTTCAAGGCTCTTATTTTGATTTCATCAATGGATGAGTTCAAGCGAACGACATTTCATCAACCTGTACATAATTGTTTTGGTCATTAGAACCATTACTTATATATATACATTTGTGTCACATTTTTTGCGCCATCTGCGCATTGCATCTTTAAATTGACTTAATGACAAGTGTCAGCTTAGGGAAAGTGTATGTTTTTCTTTTTAGAAAAGTCATGGACCCGAAATGTGCGACAGTTGTTTATAAAAATGTTTTTGTCATATTTATATATCCTCAGAGGGAAGAATGGTGTTTAATATCTGGCATTCTTGATATAATTGGATTTATATCCACAATAATATAATAATATAAAATACCCACAATAATACGAAACATTTCCTTCTCGGTAGCTCGTTCTTTAGCACTTTGCGGAAATTCCAAAATTCTGTCAATAATTTTAAGGCGAAAGTTTCAGGTTTGTATTTATTTTTCAGAAAGTGGAACAAACTTGGATACAGAAACTGTATAGTAGATGCGTGAATTATTTTTAATGAACGCATTGTTATTGTTGGGGGTTTGGCTTCAGATCCGGCCAGCGGCTGCTCGAAAACTGTCAAAATGTGCGCCGCAGATTTATTTTATTTATTTTCGATGTTATTTCGACGCGACTTTCCAAAAAGTCTGCACTTTCTGCCTCAGTAGTGGCGTCTCATTTTGGCCAATGGGACAAAATATTTCGCTATATATCCATAAACACCCATACACTCTCGCTGCTATATCCACACTTGTCAGGTCTTTTCCAACTGAGTGTGTATGGATGTTCGCAAGTCCGCTAAGTATTTCATCTATATCCCAATTCGTGGACGGGCGAACGATTTTAGTTGAGCCAAAGGCTTTCAGCAGTTAGTAGCCCAAAAATTGTGTCTTCCCCAGCGGACAAAAAACAAAGGTAAACGACGAGAAGTGCACAAGTGACCTGAAAGATCTCCCATCGAAATGCGAAAAATTTGCGATTTTCCCATTTAAATATCGAATTCAAGTGTGCCGTGCTCATAAATATTTCTTCGGGCCGTGTTCTTTTAAATTTTTCAAGTTGGAACGGGTCCAATCTATAAAACTGGAATTATTTCAATCTATAGAGACGTGCTGTTCTTTGATTGCTCTATCAGCAATACGAAGAGAACGGAATCATCAAATAGATATAACCAGACGTAGAAAAACCAAAAGAATTTAATATTTTCCATATGGCTTTGATATCGCTCTCTCTCTAGTTTATATAAACATCTTTACTTATACATATTCGGATTTTATTTGATTAGCTTATTTTAAAACAAAATCATATGTGTTTCCGCAGAATTTATTGCCACCTTTTTTATGTTTCTATCAAATTAAACTTCTCACGCGCCAAATGAAAAAGTTCTTTAATATATTTCATGTATATGTAACGTGAAGGAATTTTTAAATAATTTAACCTTCGCCTGGCTGAGTTCCAAAATTAATACTAATGACCGCTTCTCTCCGATTTTTCTGCAGCAAATTCAATCAATATGAGCGAAGCCCAGAACCTTTTCACCACTTTCGGCATCCTGGCCATTCTGCTTTTCTTCCTTTACATCATCTATGCCGTATTGTAGAATGTTAGGTCCTGCAGGAGGTCCGTAGAGCAGGAAACAAGGTAAGACAGTTGATGGTTAAATTAAAAAAATTTTAAATGGAGAATTGAACCTTCGTAGCAATATCTGATATCAAGCCCGAAACTTTTTACTTTTGCGTTTAATTTGTTTGAGATAGTTCAAACTTAATCAGTACATAAGCCCCTAAATATATGCATCTTTTCTAGGCTTTATAAAATTTACTTTATTGTTTCATTAGTTACCTTTTTTTTAAATTAAATCATATATTATGTATACAAAAATTCTCTTGGCATTGTAAAATATTTCTTAGTTTATTCCCAATTGCAATTACCCCCTTTCTCCATTGATTTCACTTGAAACGAAATCGACATCAATCCCCATCCTTGAAATGCTCATTAAGACCAAAATGTGCCATAAACTCAAGGGGGGCTACGTGACCGGTGCTCGATCGTTTCAGATTCATTCAATATTTGAAAAGATTTCAAACAACAAACCTGGCAAAAGCCATTTGGCCATTGCAAGTAAATAAATATGTTATGTTAATCAAACAAACAGCCAGGCTGGAGAGTAAACATCTCTCCGGCCACCACAGAAAAAAAAAATACAAATAAATAAATAAAAGCGCCTGAATTAATTTTTCAAATGACAAGGTCCAGTCACAGAATGGCAATTTGTCTAGGTGCAGTCCAGCCAGTGAATTATGGCCAAAGAACACAGAGAAATGAACTAGAATCCCATGGAATCCGCATATGTATATGCATGTATCCAAAATATATATGTTTGCATGTGCCGAACTATAACCCGTATATACACACGCATACATGACTCTAGAAAATATTTGTGCCGCGGCAAAAAATATGAGCAACAACTGGACAGAAACACAGGCCGAATAGCCGGCGGTGGTATAGATATATAAATGAATTTTTTATATATCGCCTATATAATGGGATGTATGTGGATGCGTGCGGGTGGCTGGGCAGAGCCATAATTCCAAGCGCTGGCCAACATTTTGTGGAGAAGTGGAACAGATCGGAAGATTCGGCTTCTCAGTTATTGCGCGCCTTTAGCTACGAACGGTTGGAAATCTCTCCAAAAAGAAAAGCCCCTGTCCTTTTCCTTGCAAGTGTGTGTGTGTGTGATCCGTGATCGATCGGGCAATCGCTTACCTAATCCGATTTATCCCTTGTCATCGATAGCAACCAGCAGCAGCCAACAGCAACGCATCCAAGATGAATGAGGCCAGAAGTCTGATCACCACCTTCGCCATCCTGGCCTTCCTGCTGTTCCTGCTCTACGCCTTCTACGAGGCCGCCTTCTAGTCCACCACCGCCCATCAATCCCCCACCCATCAATCAATCAGTCAATCAAGGATAGCTTACATGTTGAATTTCAATTCCAAGTCCCCGCCACATTGAGTCCAGCCATAACACCCGGTGGCCGGTGGCGGGTCTTTTAGGACCCTACGCGTTTAAGATGTTTAGCATTTAATGGATTTCTACTAGTAACCTAAGCCAGGTGAGTAACGCAACCAGACCCATATCCCCAGCCCCAGCCCTCAATTAATTCAATTAGCCAGCAGACACATCAAAAAAATTCATGCTTATATTTTATAAAAATCTTAAAGAACGCGCACAGCGAAACCTTGACAAAATCTCGAAGCGTTCGTCGAAAATTTTTTGGCAGCCATTTGGCAGCTCGATAATTTTTGTTCCAAAAAAAAATAGATTCACTGGTTCTATTTTTTAACGACAAGATTTCGACATGGCCCACTAAACACCTTCCTGTCGTCGTGGCCCCCTTCTGTGCCCTCCCTTGAGAACATTAAAAATCGCTTTCACACAGAACATTTTCCGAATGTCGCAACTCTGTGATTCAAATTTGCGCCCGAAATTTCCTCGATCTGCGGTGCACATAGAAAATGTTCAAAGCGTCAGTGTTTTTTATGGCCAGAATTTATGATTGGCTAAGGTGGAAATTATAATTATACATTTTATTAAATGCTTTCGAATATATCGCCCAGTTTGATAGATAAGCCAAAAGACATACGGCTGGGAAGCCAAGTCAACATGCGCACTTTTTTCGACCAAAATCCCTCCCTGAGTTATATGTTGTCGAACCAAAAATAAATTTCAGGGAAGCTTATGGTCTTTGGAACAAACAACGCAATTGTTTATGCCATTTTGTGGCCACTTGACCAAACAAATCGCAAACAGAATATATGTTTTCCTTTAAGGAAAGTAATTTCTATTTTACAATCAATAAATCGATCTCTTCAATGTCCGATTTTTTTTATAAATTGAGTTCAGCAAATAAATACTTGACTAATGCACAATTGCAGATGACGTCAAAGGCCAAAGCCACCAGCTGTTACGAGATCGGAGGCTCGTAGGCATTATTAGGATCACGATCACGATCACCCAGGTGATCGATGGAAGACCCCTGCCAAGTGGTGAGTACTATTAATCACGCTCCCCTGGATGCGCTTCAATTAAATATTTCCCTTCGATTTTCTCCGTTTTGTATTTTCTAGTGCTGCGCTACATTTCCTCCATTCATCGAGGCGCTGCAAGACCGATCCATCCGATCCGCGGGACTCTGCTGCCGAGGCCTTGGCGTCATCTGTTCTAATCATAAATTTAGTTTTGTGATTTCTTCATTTTTGTTTCGCAATGGAATTCACTTAGTTTGCAAATTATAGACCATGATGTACAGTATATAAGCAAATCAGCAGCAATCAATGTGAACGATCAGGAATTGGTTATTTCATTGTTAAACAACAACTTTATTTCGCATTCATACCTAGTAAGACATACATAATGTATAACTGCATTTTACCCAACTTTTCTTTTAATGTTTTGTGAATAACAACACATGCAGAACAACAGCAAAACAAACAACATCAGCTAACTGCAGGAATAAAAGAAAAAAAAAACAAAAGCTAAATATGTCTTGTTTATTGGTGATTTTAAATATATTTTAGCAGATAATGGGGGCATTATTTATTCGTAATTACTTTTGAACAAAAACAATGTTATTTGCTAATTTTAATAAGTGAAAGTTTTGTATGCTGTAATTTATTTCATCTCAAAATTTGCAAACTAAACTCAACAATGTTAAGGGCATACTTTTAGGGTTTGAGTCCTCAAAAACGGTTTTGTAAAATATTTAAAAAATGTACAAGATATGTACATAGATACTTTTACTTTTTAAATTTAAAGCTATTTAATATTTAAGATAAATTCTAGGTTCGATGACTATAATACTTTTATATAGTCAGAGAATTAGCAAGATCTTCCCATAAATAATATAAGGCACTTAGTAAATAAAGTAATTTTCAGACCAGTAGAGAAATGAGATTCTCATTCAAATAATAAATACTTGGACATTTATTTTTGTAATAAATGAATACAATTCCCAACTTCATTACATTGTAAAGTCATATTATGTTTTGTTCACAAGTAATCAAGCTTCATTTGCATTAAGGCCTATAACTACCTTGCAAAAACCATAATAAATCGGCTAAGCGAAAATCGTAAATGCATATAAATGCTCAAAATAATTAAAAGTGCAAGGCAATGAAGCGAAGAGTTACAAAGCAGCTGTTTTGGCGGCTTCCGTCTGCCGTTGGCCGATTTGCCTTTTGGCCGTTTTGTCGGTCAGCAGCTTCGCGCGCTGGCCAACCGGTTTCATGGCTAAAACCGTCAACACCCCCTGGCCAATCCTCCGCATACTGCAACCCCTCATCAGGAGGCCAAATTGCAGCGGTTATGCAACCCGGCAGTGCTTTGTGCCTTTTGGCAATTGATTTCGCCAGCCGGTTTTCACGTATCTTTTGTTTTGTTTTTATTTTAATTTATTTTTTGATTTTTCTTGGCTTTGTACAAAATCTATTTAATAGTTTAGGCCTTAAGACTAAGAACCAAATATTTACATGACCCGTGACCCAAGCTTGAGGCGTTACAGCAGTCCCAGTTTCTGTTGCTTCTGCTGGAGGGCCTCGATCCTCAGCTGCTTGAAGAGCTGGTGGCCCACGTAGGTGCGAATACGCAGGGGAGCCATCTTCATGAAGAAGTACTGGAAGGCAAGAACAGGGTTAAACATTGCTATACTGTTTATATTGTTATAAATTAATTTATATATACAAACCTGTAAGCCATGTGTCCAGAAGCCGTTCGTCTCGCTCGTTTTTCCCAGTGTAAAAACTGCGGAGCGCGCAAAGGTATAGGCATTGGGGAATAGAAGACCGCCCTGCATCACCCTATCGGCGTAGGCGTTCATCTTGGTAACCACAAAGTTGGGCATCACCAGCTGTACATGGATGTTATGCTCCTCGCACTCCAGCTCCAGAGCCTTGGTGAAATAGGTCACAAACTTCTTGCTGGCCGCATAGACGGTCATGTTGGGCAGCGGCTGCAGCTCCGAGGCGGATCCCAGGTTGACAATGGCTCCCTTGCGCCGTCCTATCATCTGGGGCAGGATCTTGCGGGTGAGCATGGTCACGGACCCCATGTTGACGGTCAGAAGATTCCACAGCAGCTTTTCTGGTACAAGGTCCAGGCTGTCTGGATGCTCATACATCATGCCCACATTGTTCACTGTAAAGTTGAGGGAAAAGCGATATTAATTTCGATTTAAGTGAGTCACAAACTAAACTCAAAGTTCGATTGTTATCAATGAAACAAAGCCCCACAAGACACAGGCAAATTATGAGCTCCTTATATTTATAGCAAGCTAGATAAAAATTATCGTGACGAATAATTCCCATGACCAAGATCAATGTCAACTGTTATCAGGCAAAAATTTGTAGTGGAAATGCCTTGAGGCGAGCGCAAGGTCTCTTTCTCGAAATGTAAATTGCTGAAGCGCGTCAGAGTCTGAAGCGTTTATGAGTCTGGCCGGGCGAATAAAATGTATATTTATGTGTGTGTACGAACGAAATGTACTTGAACATCGCCTAAGCCACTCTTCGCCTCGCCAATAGACCAAAAACCAGATTCATTATAATTGCACGCAATTACTACTGTTTGACATTGACAGCAGCACAAAAAAAGAGTCACAAAAAAATAACACAAATAAAAAGCTGCTACCGTTGATTGTCGTTTGACACTGTGTTGACAATGATGAATGAATAATATACACCTAACTTATAACTTTGAGTTAAACAACTTCTATCCAAGAATTGGTAATGTCTCTTATGCTTAAATTACATAATTCATAATTACATTAGGCATTTGTTATTTAGCATAACATTAATTTGCTGGTAATGTCTTCTTAATACATATATGGTAAATTATTCAGTATAGTTTTTACTCTAAATTGAACTTCGTTTTACCCTAATTATTATTCTTATATTTTTAATTTGAATTACTCAAATATAGTTTGAAAACTCACCCAATATGCCAACTTCAATGCCAGCCAGTTCCTTCTCAATCTGATCGTATATTTCAAGTCCCTTGGTGAAATCCACAGCAATCCACTTCGTCTTCACTTTGTACTGGCTCTCTGAAAATTGTAATCCAATATTAAATACATTCTTTACATTGGTGAGGATTAAAGTAGTGCTTACCAATCTCGTTGGTGGTGGCGATGAGCTTCTCCTTCGTCCGCGAGATGAGCACCAGGTTGAGACCTTGGCGGGCCAGCTCCCTGGCATATTCCTTTCCAATGCCATCGGTGGCACCCGTCACCACTAAAGTGAAGGGAATCCAAGGAGAACTTGATGAGTACAATCGAAGGTTGCCAAAAGGAGCGGAAACCGCATTTTTTACAAGCGATGAAAAACATGAAAATGCATGTGGTTTGTGAGTTGTAAAAAGGTTCTTTTGGATTATAAGAATATATATTTTTTTTAATTGAAAATGCATTTATTAATTGTTTAATTAAGCTAACAGCAGGTATACAATAAAAGTAATTTGTAGAGTGGCAATTAAATAATTAGAAGATGTTTACACATCTATTTTTCTTTAAAAAAATAGGATGTCTTGTAAAATGGATACGTTAATGCCAAAGGTTTACTTTATCTTTATTCTAGTATTATTGTATATATTTAATAGGTACATAGGTTTGGTCACAGTTGCCTTTTAAATCCACAAAATTAAAAAATATCTATTGAAATCAGCAAATATTTGACATAAATGAAGATAAAGCTAACTAAAGGTCGCATCAGTTGTTGACCAATTTCGAAACTTTCGTTCGTTTGCTTTTATTTTTAGTAACTTTAGCAACTGCAGAAGACCTCTTCGGAAGACCTTTTCAAATCTAGCATTTGTCCGCTAATTAACCCACTGCATTCGTGTGGCTCTTTTTTAATCACATCGCCAGTGGCTAGTTGCCACTTGGTGGTTGCCTAAACCAAAGCAAATAGCTAAATACTGGCATGAATGGAATTGGCTGCAGATCAGAAGGAAACCGGCTTGCGTGGCAATTGCTGCAATGTTGCCACTGGCAGCTGGTTGGTGGTGGTTGCCAAATATTTGTGCAACGGAAACATGGCAACATGGAAATATTAGCAACAGCAACACCAACGGCAGTAACTACACCAACACCAGCCATCGATTGTTGCGCTTGCGTGTTGCCTGTTTATTGCGAATGCCGTACGTTTTGACCAGATTTTGCAGTTCGATTGGTGAACAATAAAAATATGCTATAATTCAATTAAAAGAACTATGCAGAAGTCGATCAGTCGTTGGCGTGGAAGGTCACGCGTTAATTAAACAATAATAGACAATAAACGCGAGAAGCGACAGTAAAATGAATAACCGCTAGAGCAGCACGAGACTCCAGTCAATGAAAGCGAAATAATTAAATAATAAAGCCAAAACACAGCTAACGCTAAATGCGAAACAAAAAACGAGAAAATCACAAGCCGGTTTGTTTACGAGTTGAATGACTTTGCGTGTTTCATTAACTGATATACAAACGAAGCCAATTGAGCAAGTAATTTGTTGATTTTAAAATATCCCTTATATTTTATATTTTATTTTTATTTTATATGATACAAATACAATTAACGACAGTAAGGGAATAACAAAGGCATTTATAAGTTTGGAAACAAATTTATCGGACCCAGACTATATGAATATTTATGTATGTATATAAATAAATAATCTTAAGATGTATTCTGTACCATTTATTGTTTTAAATACAAACATATAAAACTAATACTTATAATGATTTTTTTTTATTTTTAATCAATTAAATTTCAGAATATAACAAATACGTATTATGATTGATATATAGATTATTAAAGTATCTTATCGAAAATACGTTTTCTACTTAATTTAGGTTTAAATTAGTACTCCATACTAAATTCATTAAAATTTTGGTTCAATTATGCTTCAAAGTTTTATCAGAAATGGACTTTGTAAATTTTTGGCTTTTCCTCGAAATCTACGATAAGAAATTACTAGCAAGTTTTTCATGATGACAATGTCAATTAAGGAACAGAATCATAATGATTATTAGGCCGTTATCTTATCCATAATTGAAGTTTGTAACCTTTTCCTCAAATTCACTGATATGTAACAAGGAAAACCGCCAGTGCTGGCCTAAGATTTATTCAACTATAAACAGTACAATCTCCTGAATAAATTGTTCCTTGTTTATAATCAACATAAAAGCCAAATCTTGAAAATTACTACACTACTCAAATCGATTAGACTAATGATAGGAAAAAAATACACACGAAATCCCAATTATAACCGAGAACTTAATATTTATAGAATTAAGATGCAATTTAGAAAAAATATTAAGCTGTCAATAATGGGATTTGAGCTGAGCCAATAATGAGCTGCAGTTCCTATGTGAAAGAACGTAGTATATAGACAAATTCCTAAAAGAAAAACACACTCTTTTCAAAAACTAAGCAAACAATTTGCATTTGCGACAGTGGGGACACCGAAAAAGCTAATATTGACCGACCCTTGGGGTTGAAGTATGCAAATGTCGGATTGAATAACATGATTGGTGAAAAGTGTATAGTTTGCAATTAGAGGATTCTAGTGAGTTATGTGATACCCTAGAGATAAGGTATCACCGATGAAAATACTGATTTACGTCGGCAATGCCAACGATCTATTTATTATTAATAAAGCCAAATAAACCAAAATAAATATAGAACACGTTCCACAATAATATATATATGCAAAATAAAATTTAAAAATAAAATCAAATCACTCACCTGCCCATTGGCCAAACTTATCCACAAGAGTCTTTGGCAAATGCGGCTGGAAATATGGCTCCAGCACCGCCTTGATAATACTGATCAGGGACTTGAAGTTGTCATACAGAAAGGCGGCGATCGTCAGAGATCCAACTATGTAGATGACCGCGGAGACCAGCTGCCAAATGAACGCCATCCTGAGCAGCGTGTAGATGCTCACTTCCAGAACTGGCTGCATGTTAGAAGTTAAGAGCTCTCTTTATATAGAGTCAAATAAACGAACTTTCGGTTGGCGATAAGGCCGAATCGAATGGCTTGTGGAACCCGAGCTTATCACTACACGCACTCGTGCTGATTATTTATTGTTGCGCGGGAATTACTAATTTACAATTGCCACTTTTTCGGTGGTGTGTCTGTCTGTCTGTTTTATTATTTTTGGGAGCCACAAGTTGCAGGTTGGAGCGCCGATCACGCACTGAATTGAAACTCTTCAAGCCGCGACTTCGGGCTTTCGGTTTCTGTTTCGGGTTTTCGTTTTCGGATCTGGTCTTCAACAAGCCACAATTACAGCGGAAAGGCCACTGCAGTTGGGGCTCTTTTCCGCGGTTTTACTCGGTTTTTGTCGGTTCATTATTTCATAAAAATTTTATTTACTTTTGTTGCCTTTACCGCGGACAGTCGCCGGTGTTTAGAGTTACTGTAAATGATGATGAAAAACTACGTGGGCCTGGCGGGTGAATTATTTGACATTTAATTGCCACGAAAAGAGTTGACCCTAGTGACGATAGGTTTCCCTCTCAAAATCTGGGAATATTTTTATTCAACCTGCGCTTAACTGTCGCAATTTCGACTTACTTACTAAAGGCATAATAAGCTTACTTGCGGTGTAGTACTAATTGAAAACAATTAAGCGAAAGGTGCGTCAAATTGGCTTCAGTCATGCAATGACCCCAGGCACCTGAGACAGTTTTTCTTTTATTTTTCCCTTAGTTAAGTTTTTGCATGTTGAAAAATTATATATTTTTGCTAAAAACCTCGAATTAAGACAGTTGTCAGATACAAATTGGTGCTATTATTTTATCACACCTTAAGGAAGGATTAATTAGTTTCATAAATAGAGCAGAATTTCTTTTTATTATATTTTATTTCGTTGACTTTAACGTTTTGCTTTAAGTGTTCAGTATTTCGTTCTGCTTCCAACTCCTCCTATATTTAATTATTGTTCAACAAACTTCTCCCATTATCTTCTATATTCTCAATACCATGCGTTGTAATATATATTTATTGCTCTTATCAACTACGGAACCAAGCTGAAATGTATTTCCGAACAAATAAGCACAACAACTCTAGAACTACACTTCAGTGAACCCTGAAAACTTTATGCAATTTTTTATGTATTTATTTAAGCCGACTACCATAAACTTTTGGTGTAAAAACTCCACATTTAGCTAATGTATTCGGCAATTAAGTAAATTTTACTAAATGAAAATGGTATTAAGGGTTAATGATAATGCAGTGGGTCCCCCAAATTACTGATGTGTAAATATCTCCCACAATTATTATGGGCTGATCATTATTTTAAAGTGTGATATACGAATCTGTCACATTTATAATGGAAATACTTTTTGTAAGTCGTACTTAATATTCAGAGAACTCAAAGTGCATACTGGTTTCCTATTCAATTTACAAATTTCTACTTGTTGCTGCAGTGTTTGTTTTGTTATTGGCAACAGACGTTTTTAAAGTGTTTCCGAGCTAATTTAAATCTCTGTTCCACAAGCCATATTTATAAAAGGTATTTCTTGGCACCATTTTCATTTAAAAAATTTATTAAAACTCACGTTGTTTCGACCGTCAGAAAATCAATATATTATAAATAAGGAACTTTTTTGCTGCGGCCTGTCTAGCCCGAATATTGATTCAGACTAAAAGTGGCGATGGAAAAGTTCTTCCACGAAGGAAATCAAAAGCTTTCTTCGATAGTTCTAAACAGGAACAGGGCTGCTTTTCTAGTAAACTAAAGAATATATGTATAAGTAAAAAAAAACATTATTTTATTTATTTTTTTTTTACTGGAAGTTTTAAATTAATTTAACTGAATAAAACATGTTTGCTGTACAAAATCGGGTGATTGCTTAAAATATTCGTTAAATTTCGGCATTTCGAACTCACCTTAGCCGAGTCACCAACCGTGTGTTGTGTTATAAGCCCTAAAGCTGTGCTATAATTTATTGACAACATTTTCCTATAAAAATTGGTTCAATAAATCCAGAAAATTATGTTTTTATTTATTTTTCTTTGGCATCAGCTCAAATATTTTATTTTAGTTAACATTTTAGGCTTAATGGAATAGTACCAAATATTTACATTACTTTAAATCTTTAAATCTAAAGATGTTAGGTACTCTTAGCTTGCAGCTTCTTTTGCTTGTACTCAATTCCTTCGATTCTCAAGCGATCGAAAAGACGGTGGATCAGACGCGTGCGCAATTGCTGCGGAATCATCTTCAAGAAGAAAGTCTGAAAAGTAAATAGTTATTTAATAATTTATTAATAGTCAAGATCTGAAAATTAATTAATTATTTAAATCTTTAGATTAATGCATTTTGAAAAGGTATTCTAAAAACAACGGTGCGTGATATTATTTACACAGCTGTTAGTTAGTCAACTTATAATTTTCCCTTCTCCTGACTATTTTTTTTATAATTACCTGTACACTATGGACCCAAAAGCCGTTCGTCTCGTTCGTTTTTCCGATTGTAAAAACGGCAGACCGGGCGTAGGTGTAAGCATTGGGGAACAGCAGTCCACCTTGCATCACCTTCTCTGAATAAGCATTCATATTGGTGCCCACAAAACCGGGCATCACCAGCTGGACGTCGATGTTATGCTTGGCCACCTCCTGCTCCAAACCCTTGCTGAAATAGGACACAAACACCTTGCTGGCAGCATAGACAGTGAGATTGGGATGAGGCTGCAGCTCGGAGGTGGATCCCACGTTGACGATGATTCCGTTCCGACGGGCGATCATTTGCGGCAGAATCTTTCGGGTGAGCATGGTCACGGATCCCATGTTGACGGTGAGCAGATTCCACAGCACGTCCTCCGGCACTTGGTCAATGGTATCCGGATGTTCGTATATCATGGCCACATTATTGACTGTAAAATATGAATGAACGTAAATTTTAATGTATAAATGTTGATATTTATAAAGAAAAGGCAGTATGGCGATATAAAATTTAATATATTAAAATATATAAATTTAGCTGTTACCATTACTTACCTAAAATTCCAACTTCAATGCCCTCCAATTCTTTTACAATATGTTCATATACTTCACGTCCTTTGACAAAATCAGCCACGATCCATTTGATCTGCACTTTGTATTGACTCTCTGCAATTAATCATATTTTAATATATATTTTACACCCTTAAAAGCTACTTAACATCTTACCTATCTCCTTGGTAACAGCTATGAGCTTCTCCTTTGTCCGCGAAATGAGGACCAGGTTAAGTCCTTGACGAGCCAGCTCCCTGGCATACTCCTTGCCAATGCCATCGGTCGATCCCGTCACCACTAATAGGTATATTAAAGTTATTAATAACTAATGCATTATTAAAAAAACATATATAAATAAATTTAGCTTTGCTATAAAATAAGTATGACTATGTATATGGTTTATCTAAAAGAATGATTTACCTTTTAATGCTTGTCATCGTGAAAAGATTGATTAAATTTTAAAATCTTAATAAAGGTATAATGAAAGTCATGTTGATTGTTGAATTTTAATCTTATCAGAGTACTGCAAAAACTTGTATCAGTTAATTATTAATTAAAGTCATATTGATTGTTGAATTTTAATATTATCGGAGTATGCCAAAACTTGTATTAACATATGAAAGCATTAAAATTTGGTAGATAATAATGATTTAAAATATAGTCCAACTACATGCTGGCAGAACACCCTAATTAGTAATTGTTTATTTACGGTTCCAGGTTAATTAAGATATTCACGATGACCAAATAAAATAGGGGTAAATCATGGTGACTATGTAATATTTATATCAGCTGAAGTGTAAGTGTCAGCTTGCCTTTGCATGCTGACTGGTAAATTTCTGCCAAAATGGACTTTGAGGCCTTCGTCATATCTACTTATAGTAATCCTAGCACTGTGCAACCTTGGGAATATAATATTGTGTATTTCAATGATTATGAACTGAACTAAACCATAACCTATGCCACTTAATTTTTATCAGCATTAATACCTTATCTTTATAATGGTAAAAAAGTTTAAGCTTGTCAGTTATAAATTTATGTAGGCATTACCATTAAAATACTTAAAATATAATTGAAAATAAATATAAAATTCTCGAAGCACTCACCTGCCCATTTTCCGTATTTTTCGATTAAAGATTTTTGCAATTCTGGCTTGAAATGTGACTGCAGGACTGCCTTAATTATACTGACCAAGGACTTAAAGTTTTCGTACAGAAAGGCAAGAGTACAGAGGGATCCCACCAAAGAGATCAGCTGCCAAAAGAACGCCATAGCTAGTTGGGTGTAAGAGCTTACTTTTAATACTGGCTGCCTGGTTAAGAGAGCTCTCTTTATATAGGCATTAGGTCGATGATAAGAGAATATTGAAAGATAAGAGAATATTGAATGGATTACGAAATTAGTACGTATCACACTGAGCAAATTTTTGTGTGGCTTGGTAACTAACAAGATTGTTTTAATTGGTGAAGAGAGTTATTAAGTAGTAAAAACAATCTCAAATTAAGAGTTCTCTTTAGGCAGCCTAAAAGTACGCTTCATTTTATTTACAAAATATATAATTTTATTAGATTTAAAATAAAATTTTTACAAAGTAAAAGCTATTTGGTAAATTATACTTATTTTTTTGGTCTTTATAAAGAAATAAACCTTTATAACCATATGGAAATTAAGAGTACTTTTCAGATGAGTTCAAAACAAAATTAACAAGAAAGGAAGCTAACTTCGGCATGCCGAAGTTTAAATACCCTTGCAGTAAGTAGATAAAAAAGAAGAAAAATGTTCTGACTTTTTCGCTTTCTCGGGTACTGTCATAAAATAAATGTTGCCAGAGTGTTGCTGGCGAAAAATGTTGCTAGCAACAAAGCCAAACAGATATATATTTTCCTATGGCAGCTATATGTTATAGTGGTCTGATTTTGATCAAATTAAAACCGAAATTCTGGAATAATACAAAATGGCTACGCCTAAAATTTTATGAAAATATGTGAAAAATTGGCTTAGTTAGATTTTTTTTCTTAAAATTTTCCGATCGGTCCTATGGAA